>VNJT01004204.1:0-15672 GCA_008042655.1 Drosophila burlai | reverse complement strand
CGCAAAGTTTTATTTCCATTCGAAACAATTTATTTAATTTTTATTTCTTTTCTTATATTTTGTCCTGGCTCTTAAAATATTTTCTCCCAGTGTAGCCGTCTCTATCTCGTGGTATTTAATTTAACTTGGCTTTAAATTATTTAATTTGATTTAATTAAACTTTGTTTTAATTTTGTTTTAAAGATTTTCTCCCAGTGTAGTTCTCCCGACCTCGTGGTTTCGGAAAATTTCATATTTTCTCCGGCCATTTTATTTCCCGTATATTTCTGTTCCCATGGTTTCCCGTCTTCGATTTAATAAACGCAATTGCTTAAGTTTTAAATAATTATTATTATTAATTTCTGTTCTCAAAATATTTCCTCGCGGTGCACTCGCTTTTACATTTCGATTTCCTTTTATAATTTCCTACTTTGCATAATTTCGTAATTTCATAATTTTTGGTGTTTTCATATTTTTTCCAAACTTTCACATTTTTTCCCTCTGTATTTTCTATGTTTTCATATTTTATATAATTTCTAAGTTCTTGTTTCTCGATTACTAATTTTATTTCCGTATTTTCTATGTTTTCATATTTTATATAATTTCTAAGTCTCGCACACTTTATCGCAGTGTTCTATAGGTTAGGTCAAGCACATGTATTTTTTCTAGAGTCGGTCTGGCCGCACTCTCTAGTGACCACCGCATCGAGGGCTCGCAAAGATTTTCCTACACACACACTTGCTAGCCAACTCGTTGCGGTCTCACACTAACACTCACCCGTCTCGCTCCGGCACATACTATTAGACCGGCTCCGTCCCGCCGCTGGTCCTGGGCCACACTTCGCCTTGTCCATCCTTCTCCTCGATGCTCCTCCACACAAAATCTGCACTTGCACTCTCCTTGCGGTGGCAATCGCCGGCCCGTAGTTCTCCGTTTTAATGGTTTCTCAGGGTTTTGTCAAAGTTTGTTCGCGCACGCGGTTTTGGGTTTTTTCGTCACTCACTGCAAACGCACGTCCGCTTCTGTTCGCCACTTTAATTCAACTCCCCTCCGTTTCGCTTCGCGAAATTTCTTGCGGAGTTCTTTTTGCCTTCTTCCAGGAGTTTACCGTACGATCGGTTGCTCCCTCTCGCTCGCTCTCATGAGCGCTTGCCTATTTTCGGGTGGCGTGATCGCGGTGAGTTTTTGCTGTGTGCGCCGGTGTGTGTGTGTCGGTGTGTGCTAGCCTTCCAGGCTAACGGGGCGAGCTCGGGTTAGGGATGATAGTTTTGTAACTATCGTATCGGGTGTGGGTGCCCTACTTAAATTATTGGAAATTAAATCTAACTTATTCCGACTGCTTACATATACTTATTATTATTTATGTACTTATGGTGATTATTATTTATGTGTGTATTGTTTAGGTTATTATTAATTATTCACATAGTTAGATATTATTATTTATTTATTGTATTTAGGTATTGGTTATATATTTATTTGCGTATTCAGTATAGGTTAGGATTATTTATTTATTTTCATTTTTAGTTTAGTGATTATTTATATATCATTATATAACGGCTCCTCACAGCGTGGTAAAAAATGAGGTTACAATAGTCGGGTAGCCCGTAATAAGCCCTTAATTTCGGAAGTAAATCGAACGAAAAGAAATGAGTTTGCTAATCCTCACGTTTCCAAGCCCCCAGAGTTTTGGGACAACGTAATCTTTTTCGATGAGAGTAAGTTTTGTATTTTCGGAATAAAAGGTAAAAAACTTATTTGGAGAAAACGGGGCACAGCGATGGATAAAAAAAAATTTGTGCCCGACTGTTAAACATGGAGGCGGCGGAGTAATGATTTGGTGCTGTATGGCAGCTGGCAGCGTAGGAAATCTCAAATTTATAGACTCGATCATGAAGCACATGGACTACATTGACATATTAAGCGAGAATCTAAATCAAAGAGCGCAAAGGTTGGGCTTAGAGCAATCATTTTATTTTCAGCATGATAATGATCATAAGAATACGAACCACAATGTAAAGCTCTGGCACTTGTGGGACCTACTTGAGCGCAGAATCAGAAAACACAAAATTTGATCTAAAACAATGCTTAAGGAGGTTATAATGCAGGAATGTGCCAAAATTACGCCCAGGGACACCCAAAACCTAGTGGATTCTATGCCAAGACGTCTGAGGGAGGTCCTCCATACAGATGGCTATCCAACTAGCTACTAAAGCCATGTTAGCAAGTTTTTAATACATGTGTATCCAGACTTTTGTGGATGCACAGTTTTGAGTACCTTTGCCAAAAATGTCATAACAAGTAAAGTATTTGACAGAAAAATAAAAAAATAAATGCATTTTAAGGACATTTTCCCAGTTCATAATATGGTGGAAAAATTATAATGGTATGTATAAAACTTTCTGAGAAATTCAACGCCCAATCCAGAAAAGTTTTTTTTTCCTATGTGTATCCAGAGATATGTGAGCAAGTTGAGCGAGTGGGCGACGGGAGCATTTTGATCGTGCTCGTCAGCAGCACTGAATGCCATTCTTAACGTATTACCGATTGAACATTTCATAAGGAATACAGCAGCCCAAAGCGCGGTACGACTGAAGGCAAGTCAGAGCTGGAAGAACTACCACACCGGGCACAGTAAGATCCTGAACGAAATAAGCGATCGGATAACAGAAAACACTGACTATATGACAACCGAAATGCGATTCGAATGCATATACCACAACATACCCAACAAGGGAAGAGTGTAGAAGAGGAAGTGTAACCGAGCCAGATGAGGTATCACTCTACACAGACCGCTCAAAGATGAGCGAAAGGGTAGGGGCCGGAATCTTTGCCGAAGAAGAAGAGTGCTTCCACCTCCCTGGGTCAGTAACAGTGGCGGAGCTTCTCCATATAGTGAAAGCAGCTGAACTCTCATTGGGTCGAGACCTCCTAAATATCAAGGTAAGGATATACTCAGATAGCCAAGCGGCCATCAAATCTCTCGCAACAGCAAGGACTTCTTCCACACTAGTCGCCAAATGTAACAACAGATATTCAAGTATCTCTGAACACGGTTCAGGCCGAAATTCACGACCACTTCAAAGTACTAAACAGCAAGGAATGGTCGATGAAGGCGGAACACAGGAGATCGAAACTGTGCTGGCCTGAATATAATAGGAGACGGACTGCAGAGCTGATCTCCAAGAGTAAAACGAACATCAGGAGGGTAACGGCAGCCATCACCAGACATTGGCCAATAGGCATGCATGCCTGTAAGATGGGCCTAGCCTACAACCCTTACTGCAGAAGCTGCAAGGAACCAAACGAGCAGGAGACACCGGAGCATTTACAGTATCACTGCCCAGCTTTCAACCAGCTAAGAGCGCGTCACTTCGGAGCCTACCAACTCGGATAACTAGGGGAAGTGGGAAGGCAGTCAGTGAGTGCCATCTTGGCTTATCTGAATGATACGGGCTGGTACTGAAATAAAGCGCTGACTACTACCAAATCAAGGGTGTGGACCAAAACGGAGCTAAACTCTTATTGGAGGTTACCAGAGTAACCTCACCACTGACACATACCAAGGAAGATGGAACGAGAGCAGTGGAAAGCCAAATGGCTGTAGACTCATTCGACAAGTACAAAAGTCCGGAACCGGACGGAATCATACCAGCAATGTTGCAGACAACAAAAGCATGCACTGGCAAGTGGCTGAAAGCAATCTTGCAAGCATGCATGTTTTAATAAACAGCACACATACCGCTTCCGTGGAAGGAAGCAAGAGTAGTCTTCATACCAAAACCAGGAAGAAGAGGACATATCCAAGCCAAGGATTACAGGTCGATCAGCCTGACCTCATTTCTCTCAAAAAACACTGGAAGGAATACTAGATATCCATGTCAGAGAAAGTATGAAGAAAAACCTTTCCGAAGCCCAGCATGCATACAGGAAAGGCAGATCCACGGAAACGGCACTATACGAAGTAGTGGGATAAATAGAAAAGACATTGGTCTCCAAAAAGTAGACATAGAAGGCGCCTTCAATAACGTAAACGCAGATTCCATCCTGAGCTCCCTCAAAGAAGATTGGAGTTGAAGCAGGCATCAGAAAATGGTTCGGAGCAATGCTAACGAGCAGAAGGATAACAGCCGACCTGAGTGGCAGTCATCACAAGAGGTATGTGAAGAGGGGCACACTTCATGGAGGAGTTCTGTCTCCAATGCTGTGGATGATTAACATGGACGACATATTGAGAGAACTCAATAGTGGAGTTAAAGTGGTAGCTTACGCAGACAACGTAATTCTACTCACTTCAGGACCATTTCCAGACGTCATCAGCGAACTAATGACAAGGGCGCTGAAAAAACTCAACCAATGTGCAAAAGCCTGTGGGTTGGGCATAAACCCAAGCAAAACGGAACTTATGCTCTGTAGAAAGAGAACAAAGATCCCCAGATTCAGTAGACCGAAGATAGACGGTACAGAGCTAGAGCTATCACAACAAGCCAAGTATCTGGGAGTGATACTAAATACGAAGCTAACATGAAAAAAAAACATCAACGAAAGAGTGAAGAAAGCAAGAATAACATTCTACTCCTGTAGGAAGATGTTCGGGAAAAACTGGGGCATCAACCCCAAGACAATAATATGGCTCTACACAGCGGTTGTAAGACCCATAATCACATACGGAGCACTAGTTTGGTGGCCAGCACTAACTAGGGTATACAACATCCAGAAACTTACTAGGATACCGAGATCGGCATGCACAGTTGCAACGGGAGCCCTTAGATCGTGCCCCGCAGCAGCGCTGAATGCCATTCTAAACATAATTCCAATAGAACATTTCATAAGGAACACAGCAGCCCATAGCGCGGTACGACTGACTCCATGCTGCTGGTTGAAACGCACCTGACAGGGAGATATGACTTCCATATAAGAGGCCATACCGTCTACCGCACAGATAATCCGGATGGCAAGGCCCAGGGCGGAACCGGCATCTGCATCAGAGAACGCATCAAACACCACATTTACCAAAGGTTTGCAACAAATTACTTGAAAGTACTCAGGAAATGGAAACCTTTGCATTGCCACTGTCTACTGCCCACATCGCTTTACTATCTCTGAAGGTCAATTCATGGACTTCTACAACACTCTGGGGGATCGCTTCATAGCCGCAGGAAACTACAACGCCAAACACACGCACTGGGGATCACGCGTCCTGACACCAAAAGGAAGGCAACTGTATAATGGACTTATAAAAGTGAGCAATAAATTGGACTATGATTCTCCGGGTAGCCCCACATATTGGCCTGCAGACCCCAGAAATATCCATATCTAATTGATTTCGCGGTGACAAAAAACACGCAATATAATAAGCGCCATAGCCTTACCGGATTTCTCATCTGACCACTCGCCTTTGTCGATAATCCTTCTTCAAAGCCCAGAAATTACGGACCACCCCTACAGGCTGACGTCGCACAACTAACTGGTTGAAATACAGAAAGTATGTGAGTTCCCACATTAAGATATCTCCTCAACTAAAAATCGCAGCGGACATCGACTGCTCTACCACCGCTTTGGAAGAGGTAATCGTCACAGCAGCCTAAACGGAAGGATGTGGAAATTAAGAAGTTCAAAACCGACCTGCAAATTCAAGGGCGTCTTCCAGCCGAACCGCGCAGCAAATGATTATGTTCTTCCGTAATCCACCTCGAAACGGATTCCACGCCAACTACATTTCAACCGAACGAGATTACTAAGCCATCAGGGAGCTAAAACCCAAAAAGGCTCCAGGCGGTGACCTCATAAGTTATGAATCATAACTACAATTATCATAATGGAACTTCCGTACTGTGCTATTGAGGTCATCTGTAAACTCTTCAATGGAATCATAAGTCTCGGCTACTTCTCAAGTAAATGGAAAAAATAAATTATATAATGATACCGAAGCCCGGAAAAGATCACACGATTCCGTCATCTTACAAACCAATAAGTTTATTATCATGCCTGTCCAAATTATTAAAAAAACTGCCTTGTAACTCGCATAATACCATATATGGGAGCCCACGACATTATCCCAGCCCATCAATTCGGCTTCAGAGAAAAACACGGAACTATTGAGCAAGTAAACAGAATAACATCAGAGATTCCCACAGCCTTCGAGCATAGGGAATATTGCAGCGCAATATTCCTATATGTATCTCAAAGGTCTCATGCATAAAATTAAAACACACTTGCCTGGGTACACTCATAAACTTATCGATTCCTTCCTCTACAATAGAGCCTTCGCAGGTGCAACACAACAATTTCCGGCAGCTACACTATTGAAGCTGGAGGTCTACAGACAGCGCACTTGGGCCAACTCTATTCATCCTTTACACAGCAGATATTTCCACGAGAGACCGACTAACAACATCCACCTTTGCTGACGACACTGCGATACTTAGCCGCTCCAGATGCCCAGTGCGTGCAACAACCCAACTCTCCTACCACCTCGTGGAAGTCAAGAAGTGGCTATCTGACTGGCGTATTAAAATAAAAGAACAAAAGTGTAAACTCATAACGTTTACTCTTAAAAGACAAACTTGCCCTCCGCTCTGCCTGAATAGCACGCAGATCCCCCAAGTTAATGAAATAACGTATCTCGACATCCACATCGACAGACGTCTAACATGGTGTAGACATATCGAAAGCAAGAAACTGCACCTAAAACTGAAAGCCAGCAGCCTCTACTGGATTATAAACTCCCGATCGCCCTTGTATCTGCACTACAAGGTCCTGCTTTACAACTCCACTCTTAAGCCAATCTGGACGTATGGCTCCCAGCTTTGGGGGAACGCGAGCAGAACCAATATAGACATCATACAGCGCGTCCAATCATAGATCCTGCGAACTATCACTGGGGCACCATGGTATATTAGTAACCAAAACATTAACAGGGACTTCGGCATTCTCGCAGTAAAAGATGAAATAGACAAGCAAAAAGCGTCCTACAATGAAAAACTCTCTGCCACCCAAATCCTCTAGCAAGGGTCTTGACTAGGGTCTCCAGTCGAACACGCCTGCAACGTACAGACCTTTCAGCCCAGAAATAATTTGTCAGGGCCACTGTTTCAGTCTACATGACTCCTAGTTAGGTTATAGTATTGTTAGTCTCGAAAATGAGAAGATTCAAAAAATAAAAGCAAAGTATAAATAAAATTAAAAAAAGGCTACATGAGATTCGAATCTTAGAATTTGTGGCCTACGCAGCGGCCTACGTAAATAGTCCCCCGCAATATCGAGGCTCCACGATCCAGCACTTCGGCCTATTTTGAGCGATGCTTTCCCCCACTATGGGGCTTATTTAGAATGCGGGGAACAATGTTTATTCTATTCATGGGGCATGCACTTAGGTTACATGTTTCAAGCACTGCACCCATGTCGCCTATTTGATTGCTAAATATAAAAGTATAAATTTATGACTCTCGATTCCATTACTCTATGGTGGAACTAAAGTCCGAAATTAGGTTAGACCATGATACAATTGCGAAGGTTAGATTTTGACAGGCACTGAAATGAACTGAAGGGCACTATACTGAACTGACAAATAGAGTGTGCTTATTAACCCTTAACTGGCCCTTATAGTTCAAATTAGCCTACTAGATATCAAAGAGGTGAATTTGGTAAGCACAACCTTTCCTGTCAACATCCACTCATGTACTGATTTCAGTGCCTGACGAGAGAACCAAAGAGGGCCGACTGGACTACTTTTCTAATTGTATCATGGGCTAGACTATACTTACTATACCGGATTTCTTAGTTATATTCTGTCAGCTTGCTGTATAATTATAATTATAATAATAATTGGCCCTGTTCTTTTTGGCTGAATTAAACAGCTTTCTAACTATTGCACGAAGCAGCCCTAGTTTTCTAGCATCCGTCACGTCTCCTAGGAAGTATGCTGACGCCACTCCAATACTCCCGTGCTTGCTAGTGATCATCACCGCTATTAGATCTCTGTTGAGAAATTTAGAGAGGCGAAGAAAGTTAATGTCCTTTTGCACCAAGATGCAAGCTTTCGGTGATGCCTCCCTTACATCTGCAATTGTTTGCATACTCACTTGATTTAGGCCGCAGGTCCTGCCTCTGACGACCCAAGGATCCGGCACCAGCCCCAGGTTAGACCTGGAGGCCAACCGGCCGATGACAGCCGAAGCTGCCGTGGCGTGATGCAGGTTGATCTGTGCCACACTGGTGACCACCATCCTTAGAGCTCTTCTTCTCCCTCCGAGTGCGTCAGATAGGCCTCTGATTGCATCTCGGTGGGTGTCCGCTGGTCATCGGATGGCTCCTTGTCGCCCACGTGCAGGCGCGTCAGGTCCAGCCCCTGTAGCGACCCCAATTCCATCTCGGCCTCCACTGCTGCTGAGTCCTTAGTCCGCTGCATCGTCCGAGGGGCAGGAGGATGCCACCTTGGCTGCAGCCGTTGACGTGCCAGGCACATTGTCGGCGTTTGCCTCCTTGGGCACCTATGCCTCCACATTGCATGCTTCTTATGCAGGCGGCATTTAAACTGGCCGAACCGGTAGCTCACAGCAGTACCACCCATGTACCCAAATGAACTACTTGAATGTGAAAGATGTGACCGTAAAGGCCACAATAACAGTAGCCCATCATGTTCAGTCACCAACCAACAGTGCAATTTTACCCTAAGTGTAGAACAAACCTAGTACATATACTGTCGGATAAGAACATTAAAGTGGTTCCTGAAAAAGTCGAAACGATTTTGTCATTCACTGTGGAAGCCCAGAGTTTCTTAGCACTTGTTACATACGTGGGAAAATGTATTCCTAATCGGGCAAATAGTACAGAACCTTCAAGACGAATGATGAGAATGGAGTGCAAATTTAATTGCGGCGATGTTGAAAAAAAATGTTACCACAATTGCAAGCTTTCTATTGATATGACAAAAAGTGCAGCTATCTACACAAATGAGATGCTCCAAGGTTTCGGTTTCGGCATTTGGCGTTTTCGGTAATGCCCAGCTTGACTGCATGTGCCGGAGCTAGGCAGTGACGAATTCCCACTAGCAGTCTGCAGTCTTTCATTGCACATGATTTTTGATGTTTTGTTCTGGAAGTTCTCCTCTATCTGCTTTTAGCTCGTGTGTCGGCCCATCTCTCTAGCTCGCTTTGGAGCGTTCTTTCACTCGTCAGTCCGACACCTTCCTTTACAAGTTCGTCGGCCGTCTCGTTACCATCGATACCCTGGTGGCTGGGAACCAGGTAGATCCGCACTGACGTAGTCGTGCTAAAGATATCTAGTGCCTCCCTGCTAGCCAATACATTTTTGGAACTGACCGCTGGATCTTATCGCCGCTTGACTATGGCGAATACTTCCGTCTGGAATATGCTGCAATGGCTTGGTAGCCTATACGACAGCCTCATTTCTGGGTCTGTACAGTATATGCGCCCGCTCCAACTCCTCCTTCCATCTTCAAGCATTCGGTGTATATATTTGCGTGTTGAGCATGGTCCTGACCTGTTTTCCAGTCGTCTGGTCCCATGAATGTTGTTGTTTTTACATCCGGGCACGTTCTGGTTATCATGGGGTCGCAAGGGGTGCCATAGTACAGTCATCCAGATAAAAAAGACGCGGAAGACATCCTGGGGTGCAGAACCGTCCAGTCCGCGGTTGGGATGTCCGGATTCTGTCGCTGCAGCAGCTTCAGCGCCCGGCCCCCTTGGATTGCGATGGGGAAAAGAACCTTCGCCTTAGGAATGGACGGGATTAGCTCCCTGTCCACCACCTCCAGCTGGGCCCCCTCCCACAACGCCTCCAATTGGCAGACCGTTTGCGTCAGCAACTTTCTCGTCGGGTCATCGTTTCATTTCAGGATTTTGACCCCGTTCAGCCATCCGACACCATCAAATGTGGGCATTGGGGTCTCGGGGTCTTCCTCCATCCGTACAAACAATGACTCAACGAGTCGCGCATGCACTAACTTCCATTCCTTCCGTTTTTGTCAATGAGTGCCACGATCAAGTGTCGTTTGGTCACCTCACTTACTTTAAGCGTCGTCCTCGTCTTAGGCTTCTTCGCTTTCTGGGGGGGGGGAGCGCCTGCCTCCTTCGGCCCGCGTCGCCGCTTGCTCCCCGGTGCGTCCTTATTGGCGCTTTCGGCTGAGCGTTGCCTCTTGTTGGCAAGCGACTCCTCCACCTTGTTGGCGAATCCGCCCGTTGATGCCATGTTCGGGAGGTTGGCGAAGTGCAGCCTGCCCTCTGCGACCCTTTGCTCGGCCCAGGTAAGCTTTGCCTTCTTCAATGGGGATAGGGCTGCTTTTTCTGGAGCCTCAGGATGCGAAATGCGGCTTTATATTGCGCCTCAGCCTTCATTCTCTCGCTAGAACGCTTCGGCCCGTCCCTGCCCGGGGAGCTGGTGCTTGGTTTCGGCGAGCGGAGAAGGCTTTCCTCCTCTTCTTTAAAGAGCTGCGCGCTCTCCAGGTCCGAGTCTGTGTCGACTATGGCACCTGAGCGGCAAAGCTTCCCTCGTTAAGGCAGTAGCATTACAACTGACATGACCTACTCCCGTCAAATCAGAGGTGTGACCGCTGGAGACACGCAGAGGGGATTGCTCCCCTCCGTGCTCGCCGGTGGTAGCAGTCACGCCTTCCACCGACGTTTGGGCTGATATCCCAGCCCGAGTTGAGTTCTTTTTTGTGTCCATTTCACTCAGAGTAGACTTGGTTGATTCCACTTGAGTTTTATGCCTAACCGCCAGGCACCTCCACCCATGGCAAATGATTCATTTCATCCGGCTTTTCCAGCGGAAGGAATTGAACCGTTGCCTTAGCTAGACACTGTATTACCGCGGACGGAGCAAGCAGTAATACAGTGCCCATTTCCCAGCCGGCGTCCTCTTGGAGGGTTCAGATGGAGGATTTTTGCCAGCCAAAGGAATATAAAAATCAATTCATTTAGTTTGTTCGCAACATTTTTCGCTCGCTAAATTTACCTTATGTCAGTACCCGAGAAAGCGGAAAGTCAGAACATTTTTCTTCTTCTTCTTCTACTAACTGCAAGGGTATTTAAGCTTTGGCATACCGAAGTTAGCTTCCTTTCTTGTTGATATATAAAAATAGTCGAGCATTGTTGCCAGATGGAAATTTAACATTCGCCCTAAAAAATATATTCTTCCCCCCTAAATTGAAAAAATAGATAATTTCAAATAATAAAGAAAAAACGTTTTATTGTGAAGGAGGGATGTGGGAACCGGTGTGAGGGAGTGACTGCCGCTCACTCACAGAGAGGGCCGAATTTTCGCTCACATAAAATATGTTCTGATGCTTCTTGCTCTATCTCGCAAAATCTGTAGGTGTCGATTTCTGAAAGTTTTAATTTCTTAAGATGATATTTAAGGTTGATGTGACCCGTTAGGTAGCCTTTTAGAGTCCGAATTTGGCTTTTTTAAAGGTTAATGATGCGATTTGATCGCGTCATCTGGGGGACGAGAAATTGTTTGGCTTGTCTCAGCCCTGCACTGTCGGTCCATTGACGATTTACCTCCGCTTCCTCCCGTTTCCTGAGCAGTTCCCTTTTGTGTCCTTTCTATAGTCCACAGAACGTCTCAGGGCCGATTAATGGTGTCATCGCCCCGCGTTTAGCTAGGGAGTCTGCCACCTCGTTTTCTATATGGCTTTCATGCCCTGGCACCCAGCCCACCGTTAGGGTGTTTTTGGAGGCAAGGGCATTCAGCTGCTGGAAACAGTTCTCTACAAGTCCGGATGAGATCGTAAAGAAACTCACCGCTATGAGCGCTGCCTGACTGTCAGAGAATATGTAAATCGGTGCGCCTTGCATTTTCCAGTAAAGGCAATCACGAGCACAGATTTCTATGACGTGTATCTCTGCTTGGAAAATTTGCGACTTTCCCATGGCTTTGGATTTGTTGAACCTTGGTCCGAAAATACCAGCCCCGGTGTCACCGTTTTCCAGTTTCGACCCATAGGTTAGGTTAGGTTATGTCGGAAGGCCCTCACGGGGCCACGCATAGGCCAATATGACCCTTAGCTGCCCAAAAGTTTCTGAGTGAACCTAGAGAGCGTTCACGCGGTTTTCGAAATCATTAAGGTTTTTTTCGCGAAGGCAAGTAGTTCGCCTGGCTTCTTCCTGGAGGCATCTGCTAGCGATGCCAGAACCGGAGCGCCTAGGTATTTTATTCTTGGCCTTGCTACGGCCGGACATTTGCAAATGAGATGCTCCAAAATTTCGGTTGCCTCATTGCTTGACTGCATGTGCCGCAGCTAGGCAGTGACCTGTGAGAATTTCCACTAACAGCCTGCAATCTTTCCCTGGAAGATGCAGCACGCAGTGACTAAGTATTGCGTTGCGCTCTTTGCACATGATTTTTTATGTTTTGCAGGTTGTGGAATTTCTCCTCCACTTGCTGTCGGCCTAGCTCGCTTTGGAGCGTTCTTAGGGAGATAGGAACGTTTTCTATTCTTTCATTCGGCAGTCCAACGCCTTCCTTTGCAAGTTCGTCGGCCGTCTCGTTACCATCGATACAATGGTGGCTGGGAACCCAGTAGATCCGCACTGACGTAGTCGTGCTGAGGATATCTAGTGCCTCCCTGCTTGCCAGTACATTTTTGGAACTGACCTCTGACGATTGCATGGATCTTATCGCCGCTTGACTGTCTACGAACAAGTTGACCGCTTCATATGGGCGTTCTATGCTTACACCTGGAATATGGTGCATTGGCTTGGTAGCTTATACGACAGCCTTATTTCAGGGTCTGTGCAGTATATGCCCGCTCCAACTCCTCCTTGTATCGTGGAGCCGTCGGTGTATAAATTGAGGTATTGAGCGTGGTCCCGATCTGTTTTCCAGTCGTCTGGTCCCATGAATGTAGTTGTTTCTACATCCGGGCACGTTCTGGTAACCATGTACTCAGATATACTGCTCATGTTTCGACCAATTGAACTATGTCCGAATTCCTGTAAGGACATATTCCCTGATGCAACTAGGCGACGTGCCGCCTTTCCTGCAATCAGTTTGCGTGGATGTCAGGGGATCAACTCCTATTATAGTTTCGAGTGCTTTTTTGGGGGTTGACCTCAGCGCCCCTGTTATGCAGAGCAGTGCCTGCCGCTGAGTTCTTTCCATGAGCTTGTTATAAGTCTTTTTTTCCATGGCCTGCCACCATACTAAGACTCCATACATCAGAGTAGGACGCACCACAGAGATGTAAATCCAGTGCATTAGAGCGGGTGAGAGGCCCCATATGCTGCTAAGCATCTTCTTGGATGCATATAGCGCTATGGTGGCATTTTTTACCCTCTCTAATACAATTCCGAGGTACTTGACTTGTGTCTTCGGGGTTAGCCTGCTTGTGTTAATTTTCGGGGGGACCCATAGCGGCACCTTGTATCTCTTGGTGAAGAGAATGAGTTCCGTCTTGTCCGCATTGATACTGGGTCCTACCTTTTCCGCCCACTCACATATCTTCCTAAGTTTCATTACGTAATCGAGCTGAGGGTGTCGTGATAATTGTGCCTTGTTCGTCAGCATGGGCTGTTATCTTTGGGGACTTCCTCTCGAATCTCTTGATCATGTCGTCTACCACCAGTTTCCACAGGAGAGGTAACAGGTCCCCGCTTTGCGGCGTGTCTCTTCTAGGCGGGCCATTATAGCGTCTGTGGTCACGTTATGAATTCTCCGGCTCTCTCAATGATGGATCAGTGGTTACTGATTGTGTTAGCATGCTGTTTAGATGACTTCAGTCTTCCAAAATCGTTTCTGATGTATATGTCCAGCAGCTTTTCTAGTGTCTTGGTAAAAAAGAGGTGATACTTAACGGTCTGTAATCCTTGGGGCTCACGTGGCTGCACTTTCTTGCCTTTGGCAGAAAGACAATCCGAGAGGTCCTTCATTGGATAGGGATATAGCTCGTGCTTAGGCAAGCTGTGCATATAGCGAGAAGCGTAGATCACCAGTAAAATGGCTGGGAATATTCCATCTACTCCTGGTGTTTTTATTCCTGCAAAGGAGTTTATAGCCCATTGGATTCTTCTAGAGGATATAAGTGCTGTTGGGAGTTGCTCATCTCCAGCTGTTAGGTCCTTGTGCTTGTTGGCATCAGAGACCTCTGTGCATCCTGGGAAGTGCGCATGCATTATTGCTACCAGGGCCTTCTCGCTGCCTTCAGTCCACTGTCCGTCGTCGCGTTGGAGCTGACTCTGTATGGTAGGTTGCCTCGATAGCAACTTTGGGAGTCTTGCCGTTTCTGGGGCCGTCTCGGTATTGGATCAGAAGTGTCTTCACGAGCTTCTGTGTGCCCTTCGTATTTCCTTCTTGTAATCCCTGAGTACGATTTCGTATTTCTCATTATGTGACGCTTAATGCGCACAATAATATAAGAATAATATATAATATAAATAAGAGGAATATAATGGAGAAATATAATATATAATATAATATAATATATAAGTAATGAAATAAACTAAATGTTGGCTGAAGTCAGATTTTTATCTGTTTTATTTTATCGTTTATTGTTTTTTGTTTATTGTTGGTAATTTCTGGAAAAGATATATTTTGAAGTCTAGTGTAAGTTAGTTTAGGGCGAAGGCGGGAGCATAATTAAGATCTCTCTCGCTCTTTGCGAATTCGCCCCGCCTTCGCCAACCTCTGTTAAGCTAGCCTTTAAGTATGTTAGATGGAAATAGAATTTATGTTGGAATTTAAAATCGAGTCGAACGCACCTCTTTCTCTCGCCTCTCGTAGTTCGCCATATTAAAATTATTAATTCTTGCCACCAAAGTTTTTCGGTTGTTTTTAATAAACTAAATACAAAATCCATGGCGCCCCCGGGTGTTTTTTGTTTATTGTTGGTAATTTCTGGAAAAGATATATTTTGAAGTCTAGTGTAATAAACAGATTAATAAACAGATAAAAATCTGCCTTCAGCCAACACCGGCCCCGTTGAATGCCTCCAGGGCTTCAACCAACTGGCAGCGGCGCCAGCTTATGAATCGGCCTCCGAAAGACTGATCCGTCGCTCCTTCTAATGTCGACGATCCTGACCATGCCGTCCTCTCCTGCGTGCGTCTCGACGATCCGTCCCAGGAGCCACTGTTGAGGCGGCAGGTTGTCCTCTGCCACGACGACGAGCTGCCCCTCCTCGACGTTGTCCTGCTGCTGGTGCCACTTGCCCCGCACCTGAAGGCCCAGGACATATTCCCGGGACCATCGCCGCCAGAACATTTGCCTGACTGACGAGACAAGCCGCCATCGCCGCAAGCAACTGAGACCCGCCTGGTCCGGGGTCCGGAGTGCTGGTGCTGCGACGAGGGGCCCGCCTGTCAGCAGGTGTCCGGGAGTTAGCGCCTCTCCGTCGCTTGGGTCCTGGCTGAGAGCTCCGAGTGGCCGCGAGTTCATTACCGCCTCGATCCCGACGAGGACTGTTCCCAGCTCTTCGGCGTTGAGGAGTGCGCTGCCCACCGCTCGTAGGAGTAGGTGCTTGGCAGTTTTGACACCTGCCTCCCATAGTCCGCCCATGTGCGGAGCCCGAGGGGGTATGAACGCAAATTCGCATCCGCTTCTTGATGCGAATTCTCGAACTGCGTCCGCCTGCTCCTCGAGCCGCTCGCGAAGGGCCTGGAAGTGGCGACTCGCTCCGACGAAGTTCGTCGCGTTGTCGCAATGCACCGTCTGCGGACATCCTCGTCGACCAAT
>VNJT01004203.1:0-25276 GCA_008042655.1 Drosophila burlai | reverse complement strand
CAGTGCAGTGGATGCAGCGACATGGAAAGTGCACTCGCGGCGATTTTCATTAACTAAATGCAGCTTGTTAGGGTTCAGTGAAAGTTTAAGACTGAGAGAGACTGAAGTGTAAAGTGTTCCGAAGCTGGAAGAACTTTAAACTGGCCATTAAAAGCAGCTCCCTCCTCCGGATGAAACTTCAGGGAATGCTTCTGGCGAGGGAAAAATTAATTAGCATAAATAAACTTTGTTGAAATATTATGGAAAGGTATGGGAATCAGGTTCTTGATGGCTTGAAATATTAATTTTAAATTGAGTTTAGGATTTTATTAACTTACCAACTTGCAATAACATATTCAAGAATTGAGGCAAAGAAAGCATTGGATTAATTGCTTGTTTATATATTAATATTAATTAATAAAGTTGTTTAATCTTTAAAAGACAATATACATATATGCAATTCCAGTTTCTTTAAGGAATATACAACCAAAGAACCTGACAAAGACTTTAATTTAAATTAAATTGAATGCATGCACGGAAGCCCAAAATCAGCCCCAGACATCAGATGCAGAACAAGGACAAACTTGTGACCAGCCTCCCCCTGAACTGGCACTGAGAACACTGTACAAATATGTACTTGAATATATAATATATAAAACATATATGCAAACCGCATGCAAACAAGCAAGTTCAAAGTTGAGGGCCAGGCCATAAGGAACATAATTGCTGGCTTATGTAATGCGAATTGAGCGGAGGCTGCCACATGCAGAAACTTTCCTGGCAAAAGGGTTGTCGTTGTCGCTTGCCAGTAATAAAAAAAAAAAAAAAGGAAAACACCCTGCAAACGCGCGTGGGCGAGTGAAATTCATTTTTAATTGCATTTGATGGCAGCAGAGACGGGCACACGCACTCGGAAGTACGGCGGAAATAGTTGCACGCAATGACGCACGCAGGGAGAAGAGGAAAAGGAGAAGGAGGAGCATCTGCCCTCTCACTGGGGAACTCGGCCTCCATTGGACTACAGATTCCAATGCTGATGATGCTGTCACCGTGTGTCCTATTTATTGCCGGTATCAGGCGCCCATGCCCAGCTAGGAATTAATCCAGGGCCTGGTGGGAGTGACATCTGTGGGAATTTCCATCACTTTCCCTGGACAGCCAGGATGCTGTCAACTAAGAGTATAAACAAATGTCGAACTGTGGCAATAAATGGAGCGCAAACTCCTAGCTTAAGCTAAGAAAATCCTGACAAAAACTATAATAAAAAGTATATCCATTTCTAAGCAAGCCACTGGTAGTATCTCAAAAAATAATTTAGCAAAACCAAAACACAACCGCTGCACCAGTTCTCAGCAATTAAAAAACAATCCCTAAGTCAACCTGCTGCAGTGAAACTTTAATGCAGGGGAAGGAGTAATTGACGTCATTAAAGTTTTCCGTGGAAGTAGAGAAGCAGAGCGGAAAAGCCGGGAAAGGACTCGAGCAGACAACAGGCCACGAAACTGGGTTAACAATTTTCGCTTTGGAAAATGCCAGGAAAAGATGTGAGCCAAGTCACAAGGGAGGACGGCTCTAGGAGCTCTCCGGCCAACTGCCAATCAAATCCGCACTCACACAGGACGACGACGACAAAGACCAGTGACCCATGCCGCCTTGTGATGTGCGTGGAAAACGCAGGAAAATGCCGGAGAATATATGTACAGGAAAATAGAGCAGAGGATACAGTACAAAAGTATCCAGCACACGGGGGCCATTAGACGACAATCCAGGAAAGCATTTTTAATGCATTTTTAATATAGACACCGCAAGTCTATCTTTAAGTTGGGAAGCAGGGGGTTACTTGACTTTTAGGGAATTAATTATTTAATATATTAAATGATTTAAAAAACATAAGCTAAGTACTCTGAATTGCTTTAGAAATTTAGGGGAATTTTCCTAGTTGTAGTGATGAAATTGAATTATCTTTTTAAAGTAGCAATATCACCTCTAATAAAATCAAACCCTCGTATGTAGGTATAGATAAATATATTATATGTATATATCAATTACCGACTTGTCAGGCAAACCTCGTCGAACCCCAGCTGCAGAATTATTTCTGATTGAAACTGTGTACTGCTGCTGTGGTTTCTGTCAAACTGCCAAAATAATCGTAATTGTAGCTATTTCGTTTTGTCGATTCCCCTGTTGTGGCACGCTTTCTTTGTTATTTCTTTATTTTTTTCTGGCAAATTGTATGCTAGCGTTCGCATAAATTAGTGTATAATTTAGGAGATTAAACAAGACAGACATAAATACAATTAAATAATGAGATTTAAATACATATATTTGGTTCGCCACTTCAGTTTAGCATTTATTTTCATCAGTATACATTTTTTGCAAAGTTTTTTAAATGTTTATGCAACTGTTTTTATGGACTAGAGCTGCTGTAAAAAATAAAATTACTTTGGTTTGGGTAATAATAATGTATATATTTCAATTATAATTTATTTAAACTAAAAGTCTCAACTATTTTTGAACCTAAAATACTACTATTGAGCCGCTATTTAAAAGGTTTTAAATAAAAAGTGGGATCTCTCTCTCTTTCTGTTTGGTATATTTCTCGTTTAATATCTAGAAGGGTTGTATATTTAAATGAATATTATTAATCCCTGCTCAGAAAATCCTTATTTAGTTGTCAAAACACACGCTAGCTTTAAATTTCAATGGCCCTTGAACTGTGTCGACCCCTTGACTACTCGAAGACCTCGACCCCCAAGGAAGAGCTAATCTGCCATTGCGCAACCTCATCGCAATTCGCGGTAGTTCACTCCAGGCAGTCCGCCATCCACATCCTCTCATTTTCCGAGCCCCAGCCCCACCCCACCGATTTTCCTGGGAAAGTGTAATGAGACGGGGGGGAAGCCTAATGAGGCCTGCACGTTTCGAACATTATTTGCCTATGCAAGAAGGGGACTTCCCGGCATCGACTTCTTCCCCCGCAACGCGACTTTTGTTCCCCGCTCATTTGCGCATTCATTGTTTGGCCTCAAAGTTTACCGTTAATTGACAGGCCACTTAAACCCTAAAGCGGTTAAGCCTCAGTTTTCCCGGCAGCCTGGAAAATTGCCTAAGATTTATTTTATCACTCCTGGATTTGCTAAATCCTTAACTGAAACTACAAAGGTATTAAGTTTTAAATGCAAGTTTTTAGTGTTTTCAGCTTAGCATAATCTTTAGTTTGAATGTAAGTCACAAGTTTTTGTGGTACTTTAAAACTTTTTAATGATTGAGTTGAGGGAAAAGTTGTTTAAAAATAATTCTTCTAAACCTAATAAAATATTAATATTTATTCGAAGAATTTTCCTGCTTTCTTTTAACATTGTCCTTGTCCAGTCTAACAATCTGTACAAGAATTCAATGAATTTTTCATTAACTTTTCAGAGAAGAATATTTAGGCATTAAATACATTCAAACAACATTCAAACAATTCAAAATGTTACAAAGTGTTTATTGAGTTGGAAATCGGAATCATCGAGGCAAAGTATCCGCGCAATGGGGTATTTATTGTTAACTTTTTGCGGCTGTATAGTCCCTTTGAGGGACATTCCGTTTCTCGGAAAGCATTTTGAATATTAAATTTCCAGAGAAACTGCTTTCCAGCACCGGCAACTTTGGCATGTTTCAATTCGGCGGGAGCTGAGCTGATTAAGCTGGAATGCTTCCAGGCAACAGCTACGTAGCTGCTTTATTTAATATACTCGTAAAAGTTTTGTTGCCACAGTGAAATTTCATGGCATTTTCCCCAGTCATGCCGCACTTTCGAGTTATTTAATGACGCCCATCTACGAACTCAACTTAAACTTTAAGCAGCTTTTGCTGGCGGAGCTTGTCTTGAATGGGTTCTAATTTGTTTGGGAAAATTCGGAAAAGCGGCTTTAATTATTGATTTGACTTTGATGGAAATTGCTCTTATAAATGGATATTTGTTATTTATTTCTTCACACTTCAGGTGTGCAGGAAAGTTGATGAAGCAACCTTCCTTCAAGGAATTTCTAGAGCTGTTGAGTTTCTTTCAATGGAAAGTATTATTTAATGCTATTTATAGCTTCAATATACTCTCCGAACCCCACAATCCCGGACATATCCACACGATTTAATACCAAATTCGCATAATATTCACATCACTCATACGCAGCGTAACCAACTTTTTATTGTCTGAGTTTGGGAAGGCAGCCGGCAAATGCAATTTCCCTCATTGACCCCAAACGAGACAATTTGAAAAATCAGCAATCATCAAATGAATGTCATAAACAAATGCTAACCGTTATGTGAGCATAACTTTCCACATGTGAATACGAATACGAATACAAATACGAAATATGGGAATGAATGGCTGAGAGACATGCCCAGAAAATCAATAAAAATCGTTGGCACGCCAAAAGGAGCCGGGTGAAAGAGCCATGACAGCGAGGCAGGCCAAGAGCCGCCAATAGACATGGAATTTGTGAGTTGTCCCAGTCCTGGGACCCGGCAGCAGCCCCTCCACGAGCCATTCACCCATAAAAACCAACAAAAGTCCGCAGAGAAGTATGAACAAAAATTATATTTTTCGGCCGGTCTTCAATGGAAGCCTTATGCCAACTTTTTCAACTTTTTTTATTTTCTAATGAGCAAATCAAATTCTAGTCCAAACATTTTTCGACAGCTCGAGTGGAAAGCGGGGAAACGTGGAGAGGGCATAGGGGAGAGCGGAGAGTAGGGCTTGGAGAAGTGGATCCTTGGATGTGACAGGCAGGCTGGCAAGCTGGCAGGCACCGAAACATCAGCTGAATGCCAAACGAGGCTCGCATAAACGTCGCTAGTTGTTATGGGAAATGTAAATGTATCTCACGGATACACAAGTTACAAGTTGTTTGCCCGACATGTTTGTGTTCCCTCTGCCCCAGCCCTGCGTCCCATTGCCCCACGTCCTTGTATTGACACTTGTCTCTGTCTCAACGAGTGCGTGAGAGCAGGAGGGAGAGCATTAGCCCGCATTCGTTTCATGTTTCGGTACACTATTTCCGATGCGAATTCCCATTTCCCTTTTTTCCCCCATTTCCCTGTCAAGCCGAACAGGTAGACTTTACTTTGCTCTCGTCACCTCTCCAGACCCATCGTAATCCCCTCGAAATTCGCAGAAAATGAACCCAATTTATTCATAGAAGCGACGCATCATTGCCCAACTTTGTTCGGGCTAGTAATTTATTTTGCCCGAAAGAACAAATACAAAGTCAATCATGGCAGCTTAGGGGGAGATGGTGGGAAAAATCAGAAATATGTTGAATGTAGGAGTACTTTTCTGGAATTTACTAAACTTCCATAATGTCTTTTAACTTGTATTAAAAATCTAAATCAATATATATATATATTTTATATAATTGTTCTTATATTCCTGCATTAAAATTGTAATATTTATAATCATTTAAGAGAATCTAACTAAATGGGAGATGAGCTTTGAGGCACTTTCCTTGAAATGTAGTCTAAATGTTGGCATTCATTTCTGATTGCTGATTGCATAAACTGGCTTTTCCTGAGAAATACAAAATAAAGAGAGATCCCAATCTCACCAGGGCAAACCTTTCAAGATTAAACTATATTTACTAGTTTGGCATTCAGTTTTGTTATCAGTAAAATACAGATAGCATTCAAGGAAGGCTACTGCTTTGAATTAATAAATGTATAGAGCAGGGATTTTTTAAATAAGAATGATCCTAATGAGTATTTTTAAAAATCCTTTTAAATTTAAAGATAAATGATGTCCTAAACGTTGGTCACTTTATTTTACTCACTCATAATTTGTTACTGGCATTTAACGTTAAGCAATTATCCTTACTTAAGCATCCTTTTTTCGCTTAACATTTCCATTCATTGTCCTTTATCACTCAACACAAATTATTTGTCCACTGGTTCCACGTTTATGCTGCTTTTAGCTGCAATTTCAGGATTTGTGATCGCAAAAACGAGTAACCCTGGAAAGCGGCTAAGGAGGCCAAACAATTACCCGTTAGTGTCGGTCACAAAGCGAAACTGCAACACGGGTAGAAAGGATCGGAACTCTATACCATCGCCACTATATATATATATATATTTTAAAATATTATTTTATTCTGTGAAGTCTAGCTTCGAATAGGGACTCGACTCGGAGAATCACGAGATGTTGCGCGTCGATGGGAGGCTGATAACGAAATGAATTTCCACGACGATCGCAGGCGATAAATAAGCGAGAGAAGCGATCTGAGGGGCCTCTAATACTAATGCTAATGCTCCCGATCCGCTCCGAGTGTAATTCAATCGATGTCACTCTGCCAGAGCGATCATTATCTATCTATCGGTGGTGATGCCGCCCGCCCTCCGCTGAATATCCCTATGGCATTGTGGTCTGTTGGTGTCGCCGGCGGCTCTTAATCACAGTTTTTCAGCGCCGGCACTCGACTTAGTGCAACGTAACTGTATCTACGTCTGTGCATCGTTCAAACACACTTACAGAGGAGCTTCGATAGATTTCTTAAGAACATGGAGGAAGCACTAGATGCTTACAATTATCCCAAGTTCCTTGGAAAGTAAGATAATGTATCCCCAAGAGTTCAGAATAAATCCTCTCTAATGATAATATAATATTAATCCTGCGACCTAGAACCTTTAGGAATCTCACAAAGAACCTACAGAGGTCTGATTTCAATTGTTATTGACATTATTGAAGCCCCACTGTTTGCACTAGATGTTTGTGTGCACAGAGGCGCCTTTGTCGTTGGATGTTTTTGCGGTTTTTAGCTTTTGGGTCGTCGCCGTTGTCGTCGTCCGACGATTGTACTGCATCCACTGCTTGATAGATACAATTACAGTTAGCTCCTTGAGGAGCAGGCGTTGCCTGGCAACATGGCAGCTTGGCAACTTGGCCATCGTCAGCAGACCGTCAGCATTAGGTCGTCAACGTTACGGTTATTGTCACTGCTGCGGCTTCTCGGTGAATCCCCCAACGCCGTTGCCGCCTCCTCAATTACGCTTGAATATGCATTAGCCCAGGATTTGCCAGTCCTTTACGGGGGAATATTCAGCTACGAATGCAGCAATTTCCTAAAAGGGCGAGTGTGTGTGGCAGGGTGGAGCAATGGAAGTATTTCTTCTCAATCAGATATCCTACAAGGATATTGATTTGGGGAGCTTAACTAGGGGCTTCAACGATTTTCTAGATAAAAAAGGGTTGAAATGAAATGTACTTTTAAATGCATATTTCTTGCCAGCTTTATTTTAAGTATAAAACTTATTTAAGACCATTTTTAAATTCTGTTTCACAGCTTTTCAATAGCATCAAAACAATACTTCAGGTCTTCTTGGGAGCTAAATTTGACAAAAAAACCAGATATTGCCAAAGGTCATAAATGTTCAGATTTGCAATTAAAATCCTAACTAATGAATAATAAGATATTGAGAAATTTTTTTAATGTAAACCATATTTTCCAAAAATGTTAAGAGGGGTTATTAAATATTACTTCATAAATGTTAAAATTTGTCATTTTAATTTTGAAAAACATAAAACTCAATAGCAGATTTATTAACTTCATAAAAACAAACACAGACCATTTTTCAGAATTGAGAAACATTGCATTTTCGATTTCAAATTCGGACCACAGATTCACTTACCACCTACAAGGGTATGTAAACTTTGGCTTGCCGAAGTTAAAAGTTATTCAAGTTAGTCGCTTAGGATTTATCTTCTCGGAACTACATTTTATTACAGAAAACTCCACAAAAAAAAAACATAAAATAAAGCCCACTCTTTTTATGTAGAGGGCATAAAAGCTTTGCTTCAGCTAAGTTAGTCAATAGAAAGGCTGCCGCACAGCGAGCAATGTTTGTGTTAATTTCTCATAGGCCTTCCATTCAGTTCGCTGTTTGCGTAGTTTTCCATTTGGCTCAGAGCACCTCGAGTATCGCGGCTGAATCTTCGTGTGGATTCTCTAGTTTGCGCATATTTTGTAATTCAAATCGCTTTTCGTATGCCTTGTGGTTTTTTTGGTCAGAAGCCAAACAAGGGGGAGCGCTCTACTACTCGCGAGGAGCCCTGTTGTCTCAGTATCCGAGTAACCAATGTGGGGCACACACACCCACCCACCCGCAATAGCATATGCACAAATGTATTTCAGGGCACTAGAAGAAAAAGCTAGAAGTATGTATTTGCCATTATTTCATTAAGAAATAACCATATTTATATGAGTAAAGTTGTTCCTTAATATTTTACTTTATTATTAGTTGGTTATTTTTAATGCCAATAATTTTATAAATTCATATTAATTTAGTACAAATAAACTGTGATTTTTCCAGTGTCTTTTGGTGAATATGGAGTGACTCTAAGCAAGTACAAAGCGGCTTACTCAACTGGACCCTGCATTTTTCGACTTCTTTCATCTTGGGCAGGGGGCGAAGTGGTTAGGGGTCCGACTGGAGATGGGAATTTGCCGCAAACTCACACATTACTTTGCCTTGGTGGAGTCTGCTCTATTTTCCCTGGACCCTTTATCTCTGTTTACTCAGCCGGCGCACGTGCCCTCTGCCTCCTCCTTCCTGGACGGAAAATATCCCTAATTCCCATTAGCAAAAGCTTTAAGCGGCTTGCGAACGGTAATTGCAGCCGCGTGCTGTCACTCTCCCGTTATGCGTCCTCTGCCATCGGTTATCGGTTATCTATTATCGGTTATCCGCAGGAGCAGGCAACTCTTTGACTCTTCAAATATTTACATTTAAAGGGCCAACTCAAACAAAGCTGCAAGAAAAAATTGTTGTGTTAACTTTGTGCTTTTTTGGATTAATCCTGAACTATGTGGGATAAGGGAAAATCTTCACCAAATTTTATAAATATTTAAAAATGACTTTGAAATCTTCATTCTCCTGAGATCTATTATGAAGGTGTTGAAATGTATGCTATAAATAATATTGGTTCTGCAGTTCAGGACACACTTTTGTAGCCTACTTATGAACACCCATTTCAATAGATTTCTAAACCAAAGAGATTTCCCTAACCCCTCTGGTTATCTCGTCTTGCTGCAGCCTCAAAGAAACCCAAGCAAACAGGGCATCCTGAATTTATTCACAGAAAGGACAAACAATCCGTGATTCACAAGAAGAGCACGCCAAAAGGAAGAGCAGAACAAACAGGCCAGAAAGTGTCACAGCAAAATGTGGAACGGAGCAAAACTGTTGTCGACATAAATGGCACAAGCCGAGGAGAAACTGCCTCAGACTAAGTGGAGCAGCAGTTGAGCTGTTGTTCGGCTTTAAATAGATGCGGTAATTAGATACATGACACATTAGTCCAACTCGAGACTGAATAAAGCTTAGCTGCAAATCCAGAGCAAGGCAGCCTTATGCAAATAGCTTTTGGCTGTGGATAGCCACAAAACCTAATTACCACCCAGAGTGCCTAATGCTTTTCTCCAACTCATATCTGGGGTAAATGCCTAACGACACTTCTATCATTAAGAGCTCCTTGGAAGTATTTATTTCTTTAAAATACAGAGAGTTTGTGGTAAGGATAAGTCTATTAAGGAAAACCTTCATCTTTAATTTGTCATTTTAAAAGGAATTAAAATCATCAAAGGTTTTAATTGAAATTCCCTATGACTATTGGTAGCCAGCTCCTTCCTACATACGATAAACATTAGCTCCTCAAAACATACGTAACCCATTCTCAAAAACGTACTCCCTGCAAAACTGGAGCAACTGCAGCCGGCTACGTGAGTTGAATGCTTCGCAGCCTGGGCTGGAGTTGGCTGCTTGCAGAGCTCTGCTGTGCCCATAACTAATGTCTTTTTCCCCTCTCTGATTGCAGTGCACTCCCTGCCCCATCTCACGGTACTAAGCCTGTCCGGATGCAGCAAGCTGACGGACGACGGAGTGGAGCTGATTGCCGAGAATCTGCAGAAGCTGCGCGCCCTGGACCTGTCCTGGTGTCCCCGCATTACGGACGCCTCGCTCGAGTATATCGCCTGTGATCTGAACCAGCTGGAGGAGCTGACGCTGGATAGGTGAGTCCGCCAGGCGCAAGGTCGTCGTTACCCCTCATCATCCGTTCGCTGTGTAATTATTCATGAGTAAAATTCAATTTCCGTCGCCGAGTAGCTGCACCTCATCTCCGGCGGCGGCCATTAGTCGACGGCGGAAACTGGCAGTCAATTACATACAGAAAACTATTTCGAATTGCAGAAGTAGTTCATGGGAGACTTCTTATTAGATTTTTTAATTAAAGGAAACGGGTGAATGAGATGTCTTTGACTTTTTACCTATCTAAAGAAAACTTATTTGCATTTAATATTATGACTTTAAATAGAGTTAAACAGTTTTTTCTGCAATTTGAAGGCAAAGCTTTTCCCAGTGCAGGGTTTTCCCCTTTCCCAGCGATTCCTTCTGTAATCTGATTGTGTTCGGTGGCAGGCAGTTGACTTACAACGTAACGATTTCTGCAACAATCTCTGCCATATTGGAAAACATATATCCAGGCACACATCTGGTGTATGCAGTTTCAACCCAGAAAAAGAGGTGAAGCCCAAGCCGCGCCTCGAAGCAATGTAGATGTTCAGGGAAAATGTGAAAGGCCAATAATCTAGTGAAGGAACATATTCCGGACTATAATGAACGACTTTCAGATGTTATTGCAAGAATATTACGCCTATTCCTCTGACATATACTCTGAACCATTCAGAGTTTTTTATAGTTTACAAATTAAATTATAAACATAAGGAGGTTTATGATTTTTAAAAGTGTTCAATCGCTTTTCAGTAAAGACATTTCAGTCCTCTTGGGGACATTACGTGCTCATAATGCTTGTGCAAAATGCCAAGAGTCGTGTGGATCTTCCAGTTAATTAGTTTTCATTTTAAAATAATTTTCCCCCTCTAATTCCAGATGCGTGCACATAACAGATATTGGCGTCGGCTATATCTCTACAATGCTGTCGCTGACCGCCCTCTTCCTGCGCTGGTGCTCCCAGGTGCGTGACTTTGGGCTGCAGCACCTCTGCTCGATGCGCAACCTGCAGGTGCTATCCCTGGCCGGCTGCCCGCTGCTGACGTCGTCGGGCCTTTCCAGCCTGATCCAGCTGCGACACCTGCAGGAGCTGGAGTTGACCAACTGCCCGGGGGCG
Organism: Drosophila burlai; assembly: GCA_008042655.1. Lineage (NCBI taxonomy): Eukaryota > Metazoa > Arthropoda > Insecta > Diptera > Drosophilidae > Drosophila > Drosophila burlai. The sequence continues at coordinate 14,139 of VNJT01004203.1, read as the reverse complement.
TCGCACGAGCTGTTCGACTACTTGAAGGAGCACCTGCCCCGCTGCCTGATCATCGAATAATCGATGATGGGCGGCGACCCCAACTCTAGACCTTGGACACTGGACGACACTGATTTTGGTTTGAGTTCGGTGTATGCTTATTTGGTACACTTAGCCTCCAGGCGGCAAGTTCCTCGCGTGCTATGTGACTTCAACTTTCCGTCAACACTGTACTTACTACTCTCTATCCCTTATAGTTTTAGACTTTTTATGATTTCTGCTGTGATTTGATACGGAACTTAGTTAAGTTGATCTGTTTAAGACGATGTACCACAAAAGACCCGAAGATGATATTTATTTACACGCAATGCAATATGTCTAATATACATACATAAATATATATATATTTATAAATATACATACATTATTTATATTATTGTAGTTTTTAACGAACGTTTTATTTATTTACTACTCTCGCTGTAACTAACATACAGTCTCTACGTGTAAATTACCGACAAGACAAAACCAAAACAAACATTGCGCCCAAAAGACGAACAAACAAACAAACAACAAATATGAATTACAAAGAATCAAAATATGCAATTAACTTACATTAGTTCAAAGAGGCAAAAACAAAAAACAAAACAAAGATTGAATAAATTTGAAAATAATTACGAGTTGCCGGCAGCTTTAAATTGAGAAATGCAATTGAAACACACAAAACGTAGTCTCTTGCAGCCCCTGACCAGTGAAACCTTACTTCGATTGTACCATATGACTAATCTGTAACTAACTTACGGCAACTGAAAGTATTTTAAGCAAGGAATCGGTGCACGCTACCCCCATGGAGTCAATATTTAACACAATGTTTAGCAAATTGTTGTCAAGCGAACCATGAAACAATCTATGAATGTACTTCTGGCCCCCAAAGATACTCTATATAAATACATTATAGCTTACGTTAACGCGAGCTGCTCTCCTCCTGCTCCCCATTAAACTAAAGCAATCCTCCCTCTCAGACCTAATGTAAATGCTTTGTTTTTAAATCCAGAAGGAGAGAGCGAGAGCCCTTCATCATGAACGGAGACGGCAAGTCGCAGTCCTAAACCAACACAACCACTCTACAAGTACATGATAAATAAATAAATGGAGAAAATGACTTAAATGGTGTTTTAGTCTGGTCTTTCTTTATAATAATCTGTATATTTCAACATTAATAAGAGCTAACTTCCCTTTTCAAATATTAATGACTTGAGTCCACTTACAACTATAGTCAAATTCAGTGTCATTCCTCGCATGCACCCTCGCCATCCTCGTCGTTGTCATATTCATCGTCCTCCTCGTCGTCCTGCTCCTCCTCCTTGCCCTGCTGGTCCCACCAGGAGAGTACGCCCAGGCCAGACTCGTTGATGGCACCCTGCAAAAGAAGTTAGTTAGCTAGTCATTTGAAATCTTTCACAGAGACAGCCAATCGAGCTCACAATTATCTTGTACGGTGTCTTGACCTCTTGAGCAGCGGCGGATGCGGCTGCCGCTGCTGAGGATGAGCTGGATGCCTGTTGCGACTGAGCCTCTGCCTTGGGCGGCCCAATGGGTGAGGTCTCTTCGAAGATCTCCCGCGACACTCGAAACTTGATGGGCTCGCCCACATCCATGAACAGATCGTGCTTGGCTCCGTCTTCCAGCGGATATTCCCAGACCCAGGCCTGCTCGGCCTCGTCAAAGCGCGAGGGATGCTGCAAGGCGGCGTGCGGTATGAGGATGTCGTCGAAGAAGCCTAGCGTCACATGCACTCCTTCCCGGCTGCAGTTGCGGATTTTTCCGGTGAGCACGGTGCCAACCATCGGCCGGAAGACCACATAGCGAAAGAGCACCTCCGTGTGCGAGGCTCCGTCTCCTGGCAGGATAACTGAGTCCTTCAGCGACACGATATCCTTGAGAGCAATGCACAGGCCCACATTGAGTAAAACCTTTGGGGAAATTAAGGCAGAGAATAAAAATCTGTCCACGGGATTGCATGGGATTGCCTTACCTTGTTGGCCAGCTTGCGATCGATCTCGTCTCGCACAGCGTCCACCAGCTTGTGGTGGAACTGGTCCGGAGCAATGCGCACGGTGTCCTTCAGCTCAGCCAGCACGAACATGGCGCCGAATTCCAAGCAAATTAATAAATTCAAAAACTACAGGTCGTTCATTGTTGTTTTTGTGGAAATCCAAACATGTGTAGCGGGACAGTGTGACCATAGAGGAACCGGCTAAGAAAGCAGGAAAATAATACTGATAAAATATACCAAAATACCGAGGAACCGATCTTAAAATATTTATTTTATTATATTAATAATTAAAATAAAAATAAAACAGCTAAATTGCAAATAACATTTATTAGAAATTACATAAAATTTCTTAAATAAATAATTTCATTGCTCTTTTTTCCAGTTGGATCTTCAAATGTCCAACTGGAGAAAATATACCAAACCTCCCCCTCGTTTTTTCAGCCCTGTCAAAATACCAAAACAATGTCTGCGCATCCGCGTGAATGGCATTCGCAACACGTGTGGTTAAACCAATTTTGTGAAATTTCAGAACTTTAAGCGATTTGCGAAACTTCTGCATTGCCAGGAAAGCTCATTGGCCTATAAATACAAATATCAACTAATAAGGTCAAGTGATTGTGCCCGAAGATGGACAAAGACGACACGCACAAGTACAGCGACGCCGAAGAGGACGAAGAAGACCTGAAGAATGTAAGCCGGATAATTTATAAAATTCTAAAATCCCACTAACAAAAATCCAAATCCCTTTAGTCCGAGTGGGTGAACGACTTCAAAAGCCTCACAGTGAAGCATGAAATCTTCAAAGACATCAAGCTGACGCCAAAGGAAGCCAGCGATGATCTGGCACTGGTGATTGAACCCACCAATGAGGATGAAGACGAGGAAGAGCCTGAGAATGAGGAAGACTACGATGAAGAGGACTACAAAGTGGGCGATGATTACGACACATACGAAGAGGCCTACACGGGCTTCAATAAGCTTCACGCCCAGTCGCAGCTCACACATGCTACCGGAGGAGGTAACGCCGGTGGCGGCGGGGGAGGAGGTTCTGGAGGAACACAGCGCGTCAGCAGCTACCAGCCCAATGAGAAACTGCTGCGAAAGTACTCCGCTCGGATCAACGTGGAGAAATACGATCCCACCACCAACATGAGCGCCCAGGCGGCCAATCGACTGGTAAACTTCGATCGGCGAGAGCGGACACAGGTGCGGGACAAACACGACCGAGCGACCGCCGAGCAGGTGATGGACCCCCGCACCCGCATGATCCTCTTCAAGCTACTGAATCGCGGCCTCATACAGGAAATCAATGGCTGTATTTCCACCGGCAAGGAGGCGAACGTGTATCACGCCGTGTCCAAGGATGGAGGCGATGAGTATGCCATCAAGATCTACAAGACGTCCATACTGGTCTTTAAGGACCGCGACAAATACGTGTCCGGCGAGTTCCGCTTCCGTCACGGCTACTGCAAGCACAATCCGCGAAAGATGGTCCGCACCTGGGCGGAGAAGGAGATGCGCAACTATTTGCGCATGCGCAACGCTGGCGTTCCGGTTCCGGAGCCAATCCTTCTGCGTTCCCATGTCCTGGTCATGCGCTTCTGCGGTCGCGACGGCTGGCCCGCACCCAAGCTGAAGGATGTGGAGTTGAGCACGTCCAAAGCGCGCGAGCTTTACCGCGACTGTGTAGTTATTATGTGGCGCATCTACAACCAGTGCCGCCTCGTCCATGCCGATCTCTCAGAGTTCAACATCCTGTTGCAGGACGGCCAGCTGGTGATCATCGATGTCAGCCAGGCCGTGGAGCACGATCATCCGCACTCGTTTGACTTTCTGCGCAAAGACTGCACCAACATATCGGAGTTCTTCCGCAAGCGGGCCGTGGCCACCATGACCGTGAAGGAGCTGTTCGACTTCATCACCGATCAGACCATCAACGAGACCAACATGGAGGAGTGTCTGGAGCGCATAGCGGAGAGGATCAAGGACCGGGACTTTGACGCCATATCCGCGCAGGAGAAGATCGACGAGGCCGTGTGGCAGAACACCTACATTCCCAAGCGTTTGGACGAGGTGAGTTGCCTTTTACTTGGCTTCCTAGACGAAGGTTTCTTATGCTACCGTCTTCCCTTTTGAAGGTTCGTCACTTTGAGCGGGATGTGGCCAAGGCCAAGGAGGGTGTCCAGCAAAATCTCATCTATGGCAAGATCACGGGCCTGAATTCGGAATTAGATGTGCAGCAGCAGCCTGATATTCTGGAATCTACGTCTCAAAACAATCCCGATGAAGCTCAAACGGAGGGCAGCGATGAAGACGCGGACTCGCAGGAAAATGATGAGGAGGAAGATGATGGTACTCGCTTTAAGAACTCCGCCCGACCGCGCGATGAGTCGCCGGAAAGTAAAAAAGCTCGTAAAAAAGCCGTAAAGGAAGCAAAGGCCGAGCAGCGCAAGGTCAAGGTGAAAAAGCACGTGAAGAAGCGCAAGGAAAAATTGGGCAGCATGAAGAAGTAAAAGTAAAGTTACTGCTTCTGCCTTTGATTCTAATTAGCGTTAATTACCTTTTATGTAGAGGAAAAATTTACAATTTACATGTACAATTTCCCTATAAAATATTTGTTCTAAGCTATAAAGTTAATTTGCCTTTTTAACGATTCTTTGTAAATAAATCAGTGGCTTATTATTAGTTAGCAAATATATTTCGTGGCTCAATACAAAGCCACCAAACAGAACTGTTATTATTCCATCTACTGAGTGAAATCGGAAATCGAGGGTCCAATTCATAACCCTTCTTATGTTTATCAACACTTAACTCGCTTTAATATCAGAAAAATAATATATATTTGCTTGAACAATTCGAATTTAAAACACTTTTACCAAGTAAACTAGTTTACATCTAACTTACAGCTAACTAAGTATATCCTTTCAGAGAAATCGTGCATTTATATGTACATGGAGAATCCTTCTGTCTGTTTTTAAATCGAACATCACAGCATTGACATTGGGCTACACAGCTAGGGAGGAAGATTCATCGAGAGGCTGCCGCTTCAAGTCAGACTCAGGCGGAGCAGCGCTTGCGCAGGCTTATGTACATTATTACCCGGAAGAAGAGCATCAGCATGGCCAGAATGCCGAACTGATGGAGTAGGGATACCTTCTCCACATCGAGGAACTTGAGCAGAACACGCGGATCGCTGAAGTGGCAGTAGATTTCATCACAGTCCAGCTCCTCCCTCTGGAAACCGAATACGGCCAAGACCAGGGCCACCACTCCCACGCGGATATAGCTGAACTTCATCAGCAGGTTCATGCCGCCCGTGATCTGCGGCGCAAAATCGAAACCGTACACCGCCAGGCCCATGAGCGGGGCAATAATCATGGGACCCACCACGCTGCCGTTCTGCAGGGAGAATTGGATAACGTTAAAGAAGAATTTTATGGGGAATTCTTTCTTCAACTCACCGTTATGCTGAAAGTGGCACCAATAGCCAGGCCCATACCCTCGGCCACCAAAGAAATCATTAGCCCAACGGCCACGAAGATGCCAAAGCGCCAGAATTGCTCCGGTAAACCGGACATCCAATAGGTGACCGCCATGAAGGTAATGTTCAGTATCACTTGCAGAGGCAACCGCGAGACCGTCAAGGCCATATAATAGGGTGTCAGAGTGTACCAACGATTAAAGGTCTCCTTCTTGACCACCTTGACCTCAGCGGGATCTGTGGGAAAATATATGTATGATAAAGGCAATGTTCCGGTAGAGAGACTTCATTGGTACTCACAGCTCAGTATGGGCACCATCACCTGGGTGTAGACGATCATGAGAACAGCTCCGATGCAGAATTTAAGGTGATCAAACATGCGCGCTCCCTGATTGCCCAGCTGGAAGAAGATCAGGCCAAAGAATAAGCCGCAGAGCAGGTGATGGAACAATTGGATGGTTAGAGCCAGACGGGCACGCGTTATCCGCAGCAGCATCACTCGCATGAGGACCACAAACTGTCGCAGACCAGTGATCTCGCGTGGATCCTTGTACAGTCGCCTGGAAAGGGCCTTCACATGTTCCACCAGAGCACTGGTGCCGCCAATCAACGAACCATCCGTGGAGGCAGCACTGCCGGCAAAGAAGGTGGGCAAAAACGGACGCTTAGGCTGCTCCACGAACATCGTGGTGACCGCCTGGTGGGCCACCAGTGCACCATCCAATTGGTCTGACCTACTGGCCACGTAGATCAGCTTGCCGTTCTCGGTTAGCTCGCTGAGAGCCGGCACAAGGTGGCCATCATCGGCATCCACCAGCTCAATAACTGTGAGGGAAGGCTTTTGGATTTAATAAATATTTAACATTATTATTAATTTTTATACTCACTGTAGTCCGAGGGACTGTAATGCCGCGGACAGTCGAGCTGAGCCAGGCGCAGGAAGGGAATGGTGGCTCGAGGGCTGCCCTGATAGACGCAAAGGCCCTTAGCCAAGACGTAGATGCTGTCAAAGTAATTGTATATCGTCGCCGAGGGCTGGTGGATGGTGCAAACGATGGTGCGTCCCTCCTGGGCCATGGCCTTCAGCAGGCGGATGCATTGGGCCGCCGTCACCTCATCCAGGCCGCTAGTTGGTTCATCCAAAAAGAAGATATTTGGATTGTCAACCAGTTCCAGGGCGATGGACAGACGCTTGCGCTCGCCGCCACTAAGCTTTTCTGCTGTCACATTACGCCGGTGATTTAAATGTAAATTCTCCAGAATCTCCGTGAGGATCTCGGCTTTTTTGTGCCTATGCTTTAGCTTAAGGTCGCAGGCGAGATTCATGAGTTCCTCGACGGTAAGCAGGGTCTGATGATGGTCATCTTGAGTAATATAGCAGGCATTATCTCTGCGAATCCTTATGCTACCAGACACGCCGTCGCGCCTGGAGGGAGGAAAGGGAGTGAGGTTAGCAGAGGTTTTAAAAAAGAGTTTAAATTAAATATAATCCAAAGGCGGCTCTTGTAAACTTGAACTTGTCAGAGGCTTGTTGTCATTTAATTTCTTAAAGAAATATGCTATAATGATTACCAAATGTAATTAGCAACATCTTGACTCTTCTACAAACGACTTATTAGCTTGAGCAGGTTTTTTCATTTCTATTTAAGTTTTTTTTTAGCTCATAAAATCATTATTGAGGAAGCTTCAAGGCGAAGGTTGTTCTGAGTGTCTGTACCGACGAACCCTGCAGAACCCATTTGACATTTCGCATTTAAGTCTGGCTGGCTGCCTGCTGGCCGAATCGAGTCGGAAAGAACAGGGCCTTAATCACCAGTTGGCTAAGCATAGAACCGGTTCACGGATTCGGCAGTAACCAAATGATATACCAAGCATTTCAGCGGCGGCGCCTTGGCTTTGTTACACTTCAATCCCGATGACGTCCCGACAATAACGCCGTCGAATGCAGCCCGTCCAGTCTGGTTTTTTTTGTTTGTGGTTTTCAGCTTATTGTTCTCACCTGAAACCCGAAATCGCATTTAGCAAACTGCTTTTTCCAGCTCCCGAGGGTCCCATGATGGCCGAGAGTTGCCCGTTCCGGAAACTGCCGCTGACTCCGTTCAGAATCCGTCGCTCTCCGGTCACGCGCCCTGCGAAATAAATTGCGCAATAGGTATGATTATATTAGGAGAGTTCTATACTTTATTTAAAAATTTATATTTGTATTTATTTATATATTTTTAAGGAACATTACAATCTTGGAAGTGTTAACTTTATTTTGCGACTAAATGTCAATTACCAACTACACAATTTCTATTAAATAAATAAATTAAACTGACTTGATACCTATCCCAAAGGGTTTTCCCATTAAAATACAGAAGCATAGAATATGCTAAGCATATGTAAACAAAAACACCATCGAAAGTGCAAGTGAATCATAGAAAAAACGACAGCCACCTGGAAATAATTTATTCCGGCGATTACGTAGCAAAGTTAACATTTTGGGACTGGTTGGTCTAGTCTAATGAGCTGAGCGGCTAATAAAGCAGAAAATGAAACAATATATATACATACATACATAAAAAAGTAATGAAATAAATTAAATAAATCTAGTTTCATTCTTTTTTTGTTTAACAACCCCAGATTTTAGAACGGGAAACCCTCATTCACTTTCATTGATTTCGAGGAAGCTTGGAATTAGCTTAGACTTGGTAGGTAGGTAGTGTGAGGTCTGGGCGTGATACAAGTCGAATATGTCATGTCATGGCCTGGCAGCGGAAAGATTCCAAAGGTGACAATTGATGGGTCTGAAGCGATTGCATGACTGGGCAAAAGTAAAACCAGCTTCCGCCCTGTGTCTGCCTGTCGAATTACCTGTGAAACCCATAACGACCAGACCTTCTATAAAATTCCAGATTTACACACGTTTGAATTTATGCCCATTAAAATTCAGCACTGTTGTGGAAATATTCATAATCAAGGAGCATAAATCAGAATTATAAAATCGAATATTACGCGTAATTTTCCCATTTTTGCAAATAAATGTGAACCTGACCTGCATTCACTGAGAGTTATCAGTATCACTAGGCGCCTTATGTGTGTCAATGCCACTCTTATCAGTCCTATTACAGCTGCAAAATGCCGAAGGTCGATCACTTATAGATCAGTCGATAATTGATTCCTTGGTAATATTTTAATTAATTAATTGAAATGGTTACAGTTACAAGCTGAACCATCTTGTTTAAATATTAATTCTTTATTAAACATTTAAATTGAATTGCATTTTTTTATTTTAAATTCAAGAATTAACAGAAGTACGTTATCAATGTTTGTTTCAATGTCAAGGTCTGTCTGTGACTTCAAACTGAGATTAGGTTTTGAAAGCGATTAGCTGACAAACGAACCGGATTAACAGTTCAATTTAATTCTTAACAGATTAAAAACAAATCAAATAAAATATTAATACAAGGCTTAATAAAATAGTAAATACATATTAGCTCAATTGATATAAAGTCACAAATGTTATTTATCAATTGGAAGTTAAACGTTCTTAGTAACAATTCTTAAATATTTTTCCAGTATTTGTAATTCCCATTTCCTAATATTAAAATAATAATATGACAATTAATACAACTTCCTTAACAATCTTGCCTGTCAATATCTGACCCAGTTCTAACCGTACACCCGTAATTTCCCGAGTATCAGCAATTAAAACTCATGGCGCAACTGAATCGCGGTTCGCGAACCAATTTCAGAAGGTCACTGGCAACGGGGACCATTCCGAGTCCGATGCAAATCCTATTACCTGCTTGTGTTCGCCACCGGTCCGTCCAGTCTACATATCAATTAGCCGCCGGCTCCAAAGTTTCCTCTCTGATCACCAGCACCACGTTCTGAGCACGCGCAGCTGCCAAAAACTAATTGTCAGCAGAACCATCGAAACCAGCAGCCAGCAGCAGCACGTTGGCCTGGCCTGGGTTATCGAACCTCCACCCCGTCAGTCCAAAAACGATGGACTTGTGGACCGCTGCTCCCACGAGTCTACGTGAGTCACATAATGAGGCGTGACAGCTTTAGGGGGTAGGGGAGCAAACTTTTAGACTTTCCGAAGACAGTGCGGAAAATGGCACTTGCTGGTGCGTGTTTTTCAGTTCTTTTTGGGCTGAGTTTTTATGTTTAAATACTGAGAAACTGTTCTGTTCGAATAAAACGTTGTATAAGCTAAACTTAACAACAAATTAGGAAGCTAACTAAAGTCCCACTTATTTTTTCAAGGGTTCCGTAAAAGAGCTGAGCTCTGCTTTCTTTAGATTCTAGCTTAGAAAGAGCTTCTATTTTGAGTATAAAGTGTAGAATTTACTAGGTAGAATTACTTATTACAGCCCTCACGTAAAACATTTTACCTAAAACACCTCTTCCCAGCCTCAAATTGGTTACCAAGAAAACAAAGGATGACTAGTTCGCTAATTGATGCAATTGAGTCGACTCTCAGCAATTAACACGATTTCATTAGCATGTGAATAACGTTTGGCGAAATGCGAAAAATACGATTTCAAATTAAGATCCCACCTGCAAGCCGAATAATAAAAAAACCTAATGTCCAGGTTCTGTGATCTTTAACCCCCCAAACAGTCGCGATTCACTCATCACCAACTGATTTATTTAAGTCATCAGAAGATTGATCAAAGGGCTACAATTTCCAGTGCTGTAAACTATAAAGAGATTATTGTTTCGCTTAATTAGCAACCCAGCGGAAAGCCTGCTTAAACCCGGACATTGACTGGCGACTGAGTAATCCTAAAATACGCCCCCGGGGAACTTGGAATGGAAAAGCGGGAGCGCGCGCGCTGTGGCGGAACAGAGAAAAATAAAAACGTGTCCAGGCCGCGGCGACGCCGCCGACTTTTCGGAGGGGAAAATTATTCAATCAATGTTGGGCAATTTTCGCTTTTCTCTGTGCGCCAACATAATATTGCTGTTTTGTGGCTGCAATTGTTGCTGTAGCCGCTGTAGCCAGAGCCGATCATGATGATGATGGTGATGAGGTTGTTGCTGATGTTTTTGTCGCTGCCTTTATTCAGCCAACAACTACTGTAGTTTCCATTGATGCGGGGCACATCGAGGAAGTCGCAATGTGTATATGTGTATTTTGCAGCGAGCTACCCGTGTGTCTGTGTGTACTCAAAATATTAAGCTCACATACTACTGATTTCTATGTACACATTAATTTGTACAGTGCGTTTCAAAAGTGGTGATTTCCAAGTCAATATTGACCTGCCATGATTATGGTGAGTGCGTCAACCTCAACTTTGGAGTTTCCATGAATTCCCAGATGCTATCTAATGGATAGTTTGTACTTTTCAATTCAGATAAGTTGGCTACTGCCTTACGTTCATGGAGAGCATCGTTTTGCATGCATTATTCTCATGCTTATCGCTTACTAGATTATTCCGCATGACGACCACATTTGGCGACATCTCGCGCATGGTTGCACGTTGCACATGGCGTATGAGCAACAATTAATCATCAGTCGTACTTGAGAATGTCTCTGACTCTGCAAATCAGGAAACTCAACTCCACAGAAACTAAGTTATTGGTAGTGAGTGGTTCCGCAGGCATTTCCCCTTCTGTAGATACCTGCCAACACAGCCAATTAAACACCTAACGGATGGGGTAACAGCGCGCCCCATGGAAGCTACTCTCGGTGACTGATGGCTTAGATGCGATTAATTGAAAAGGCACGACTGCGTTTTCAAGGGCATATCCGGACTAGATTGTTTATATCGGAGATAACTTCCTAGAATAATACGTTTCTGTCTAGTAAAAAATGAATAATTAAAGTTGGGGGCATGTCGTGATGAAGCGTCTAAAAGTCAACTATCAAGAAGAGTCTCAGGAAGAAGATGGTTATTCAATTGATTCGTAAACCCAGAAAGCCGCAACTAGGAAATACAATAAAACACAGAGAGCCTAATTGACTTATTTTAGATATCAATAAATTAATTAGGTTTGTAGTATGCATATATGTATATTGAATATCTACTGTACCAAGTTTGTTGCACTGTTTACATGTTTAGCCTAAGTGGGCGAAATATGAAACGATCGGTGCGCACAAAGAAAGAGCATATGTAAGCATTCTGCTACATGCGCCGACCGCTTGATCGAACTCAAGTGCATGCATACATATAGCATAGCGCTCCAGCTTAAAGAGAGCATATATATATATAATATATAAGATATATATATAACCGTCTCTCTGCTGTCCAACTGTGGGCAGCGCAGCAAGGAGACCTAGGCTTAATTAGCACCATCGCTGCTCCCAAAATAAAGCAAAGAATAAAATCAAAGGTCCACAGCGTTTGTCGTTTATTTCAGGTTCCTAAAATAGTTATAGGGAAATCCCGAAAAGCTACAAATCACTCATACATTATTTGATCTACTGGCTTAACTTTTTGTTAATTAAATGACATACAAGTAAATTTTGACGTTGAACTAAATTATATTTCACATTTGACAGGGCTCTAAATTCCATTTAATTTTGCTTATTCCAGTTCTAACTTTTAAAGGCCTGAGTTTTGAGTCCAATCAATACCCTCAACTGCTTTCCACCACAACGAACTTAAAGCCCTGCCACTCGCATTACATTAGCCAATATAATTTCAATTGCCATTTGCAATTCTGTTCCGTTCTGTGTCAATGGCATGCACGGCGAGAGACTGTAGGCTGGACTGACCATCCCGGGTAGTATTTGAGCTTGAACTTTTGCCAAAAACAAGGCCCGTTTGGAACCCTAAGAACGTAACTACTCAGTCAAGTGTGTCAAAAATAATTTCGTTGCAAACCTTAACAAATAATGTAACAAGTTAAGCAATTGACATTAGAAATAAAGCTGAAAACGAGCGCAAAAAGCTTGACCCTATAATTATGGAGCAGTTAGCGCTTGGCCAGCCAGCTACTTGGCCATTACACGACGTTGAAAATATTGCACAGAGCCACATAACGCCGAGTACCTTGCCAAAGTCAACTATGATATATTCGAGTGCAAACAAAAACCTGTGCAACTCAAAGATATTTCACACACAACTTATATGGCGGCTTCTTTGCAGATGTTTTGCCATAGAGCCATGAAGGACTTTAAAGGTTGCCACATATTACAGCTTTTTTTTAATTTTTAATGTGTATTAGCACATTTAACTTAGTTTGATTATGAGACCCTAACTCGTAAGGTAATAAAAAATATTAGAAAAGAAAATAGGTAAATAATGAATTAAAGGCTGTCTTACAAACGTTTTTCAAAACTCCCTTTATAGGCAAAGTAAAATTTTTTTATTATTTCATAAAAATCAAACTCTTAAAACGGTGTAACTGTTTATTTTTAAGCTTCACAAAAACGTGAAATATTTCACAAAACTATAATAATACTTTTTTATTTTAGTAATAACTTTTAGGTATTTCACACACAACTTATATGGCGGCTTCTTTGCAGATGTTTTGACATAGAGCCATGAAGGACTTTAAAGTTTGCCACATATTACAGCTTTTTTATTTTTAAATGTGTATTAGCTCATTTAACTTAGTTTGCTTATGAGACCTTAACTCACAATGGAATACAAAATATTAGAAAAGAAAATAGGTAAATAGTCAATTAAACTGGCTGTCTTACAAAAGTTTTTCAAAACTCCCTTCATAGGCGAAAATACAACTTTTTATTTTATTTAGTAAAAGCAAACTCTTAAACACCTTACAAAATGTTGAAAAATTGAGTAAAATTTTGTTTCTACGGGACATGGCTAAATTAACTCGGTTGTTGATGCTGATCAAGAATATATTTAGTTTATAGGGTCGGAAATGACTCCTTTACTACTATGCAAGCTTCTGATTAAAATTATAATACGCTTATTTATTAATATATATATATTTTTAAAATTTTTTAACTTACAGAAATTCTTTCGCTCTTTGACCGTGTAGAAGACATCTTGGAACTCGACATCTTTTGACTGCTTGGCGAGTAGATTTTTCGACTGCTCCATGGCGACTTTTGATAGTTATGCTGATCGTTATTTAATGCCGCTTTTTAAAAACTCATATATTATTATATATGGGCGTCGCGGGTGGCAAAGGCGGGGCCCTGACGGATTCAGATACTTGTGCTCGTTCGCATCTAGATACGTGCGGCGGTTGCCGAATGTGTCATTACCTACCGCACCAAAGTCGGAATTGGAATGGGAATTTTCTCTCCGTATGTTTTGTAAACTTTTATTTATTGCTTTTTGCACTTCTGTCAGTAGTGCGATAATATTCGGCTGTGTGTTCTGTGTGTGATTTCGGGCTTTTGTTTTTGTTCCTCTTTATGCACGCTTGATCGTGTGATTGCAGATTTATTGCTAGTTTTGTTTTGATCGCCGCTGGCTGCTTCTTCGCCAGAGATTACGCGCTGCAAATAAAAATTAATCATTATAGATTTCGACATGTGTGGGAGAAGAGGAGGAAGCGTGACGAAAATAAAACCACCACAAAGTATACACGATTTATCAAAAAAATGTGTCTGGCCTTGAATTCCACACCTCAATGGGAGGTGACCTGATAAAGGGTTTGCCTCTGTGTTTGCACAATTGTTCTTGGTAATTATTTGAGTCGTTGAAAATAT
>VNJT01004197.1:0-14964 GCA_008042655.1 Drosophila burlai | reverse complement strand
CATAATGGCAGCGGCAGTTAGCTAATTGGGTCGTTCACTCCGGGGAGGCACAGAGAGATGGAGAAAGAACACAAATTCTGGGGACTGCCGGCTGTCGACTGCGTGATCGGTGGTGTCTTATCGGGGCATTATGGGGAATTGGTTTGGAAAAAACACACATTGATTAAGTATATGCACAATAAATATATACAAAAGTCGATGACTTGTTCACTTCTGTCAGCTTTCCATTCGTTTATGGTAAATTGCTGGGCGCTGCTGCCAATTAAATTAGAAATTGTTGACCAACCGAAAACCAAAAAGTTTGGTCGTCTGTCGCTGCTTGTTTTGCATAAAAAATTTAAACTTGGACACACAAAACGAAACATACAAATTGTTATTGTTGTCGTTGATGCTGATGTTGCTGTTGCTGTTGCTGTTGTCGTTGCTATTGCTTTTGACGTTGGTGCACGCGGTGTTAAAACTTTCGAATCTGATCGGTCGGGTTTTGCTTGGATCGTATCGGATAGCGCAAAAACGCTCTGCACAGGCGCGTAACGTGTTTTCAACTGAGCAGCTCGCGAACGCGATCGCGGCTCAACGTAGAAGTAACATCAACAGCAACAACAATGCCAGCTTTAATGAATGAAAGCGTAATTTTTCCAACCGCTTTTGTCGGGGCCAACAATGTGCAGTTTTTGTACGTCGGCCACAATGCCCGTCCTTTGAGTTCGCACACAAAAGACGAGCAAAACAAAAGCCAAAAGATCAGCCAAAACAAACATAGCATTGCGGCAGCCAAAATTCCTGTTTGAATTCGATAGCGTTTGGGTTATCGATCACTTGGATATCGATAGTGACAAGGTTACCATATCATTAACTTGTTTTATATTTACGCTATTTTCAAATTACTATTAGTCATAAAATTAATACATTTTTATAAATAATTATCAATAAATAAAACTTTGAACTTAATTAATTTTTATTTAAAATGTTCCGCGGAATGTTCCCCGCGTGGTTGGTATATTCTAATTCAGCAATTCCGGTCACACTTATTCTTATTAGAGTTGTCAGATATTGTTAAAAATATCGTATCGACGCTATTTCTGTATCAATGATAATGATGATAATATTTAATAAATCACATAAAAACATCGATATATATTTTTATATTTTTAATGAATAGTTTCTTATTACAAATAACTCTTATATAATTAAAACGTAAATATTTATATGCATATTTTCGGACACACTTTAGAATAATTTCCAATATACCGACTTTAAGGGCTTCAGAAACCGATTTCCAGAACAATATTGAACTGCTCTTGAATTTAGATTGACCAAGAAAAAAATATAAAACAAACATATTGCAATAACAATTGTTGGGCAAACAAAAAATCACTATCTAATAATTTTTGGAAGAAAATATAAATATATTCCTATCTATTTCCAAGCGTCACGACTCACAAAAACTGTTTTTCCGGATAAAACATCTATACTATCGATTTTTCTTAAGCCATGTACATATTTTTGAATATATATTTAATTTATTTTAATTGTCTGACAAAAAATATATAATCTGTTACAGAAATACAATAAATATTTAAAAAAAAAACGAAAATTTGGTATAATAGATTCAAAACATCGATATTTAAATTATACTTTTAAGCATCGATAGTTTGATAGCGCTCTGATTTTGCCAGCACTAGACGCGACGCGACTCACGAGAAAAACAATTGAATATTTTACCAATTTTACGAGCAAAATTGGCTGACGGCATTTTTGCAACGTTTCCGCCAGAATAGACGCCACCAGATGAGTGGCGTGCATGTGAAAGATGGCATTGAATAAACGGATTAACCCGAACCCGGACGCCCTCACGGGCGTCACGGAGTTGAACTACAAATTTGCGTGTCGCTGCTGCCTGAAAGTGGACGCCGAGTTCATTAAGCTAGAATCGGTGTCGGTGGCGCGTAGCCTGGACTCAGCCAGCGAGGAGGATAAGATTTCGCTCCTGCGTTGCCTCCTCTACTGCGTGCGCGCTGAGAACGCGCCGGAGCTGCCGCCGTACATCTGCGTAGAGTGCAGTAAGAGCCTGCAGGTCGCCTACTACTTCCTGCAAAATGCAGTGCGTGCCCACGAGATCCTTTGCCGCAAGCTGTGTCCTGGAAAGCTACGGAACGCGGAGGGCAAGCGCTTCAATGGGGCTCTGGCCCAGCGCTTGCAACCATCGCCGTCTCCGAAGGAGGTAGGTGTCGGGTGAGGGGGGCGACGGGGGTAAAACGTATTGTGCCTACAACGCCTTTTTCTTTGTTTACTTTCAGGCGGCGACGACTTCGGGGGACAGGACGAGGCCTCCGAAAACCATGCGGCAAGAGTGCCAGGTGTGTGGCGAAATTTTTTTCAGTCGCATGGAGCTCAAGCAGCACCTCCGGCAGCACACAGGTACAGTCTGGGGCCATGTGCTGGGTTTAATGGAAAACCTGGAAACCTTTTTCCTGTTTTTTATAATTTGTTTTTTTTTTTGTAGACGGAATCTCTTACCACTGCAAGATGTGCAACTTTACCACGCTGAAGCAACGCCAGCTGCTAGATCACTACCGCTGTGATCACGCCATGACTCCCAGTCAGGCGGAGGAGCACGTTAAAGCGAGTCCACTCCCAGTATCCCCCGTTAAGGAGGATGAGGTTAAGGCAGTGTGCACGCTCGAAGACATGGAGCTCCTTATACCCACGGTTCTCACGCCGGACGACTACTTGCAGCCCACGATTGATTCGGAACAGCTGCGCGACCTCGAGCAGCAGCTGGCCGTCGGCATGGGCGACGCGGTGGCCGGAGTAGATAGCCTCACGTCCACATTGCCGCCCATGGATACGGCGCATAATGTCAGCATCGGGACGGAGTATCTCGTCCTGCCAGATGGATCCCTGCAGCAGGTCAATGGAGGCGGTAAGTTTCCTTAATATGTGGAGTGCATTTGTGGATATTAAATCTTACTTTAATTTGCAGGCGTGGTCATTGAGTACATTGACGACAGCAAGCTGCAGCCGCCGCCGCCACCGCTTCCCAATCCTCCGCATATCAACATAAGCCTGCAAAATCTCCTCGGCCCCGAAAGCGAGGCTATGGATATCGATGTCAGCGACCTGATCGTCGAGGATATGATGACGCGACATAAACCCATCATTTCCACTGCTCCTCCCAATCAGGCCAAGCCAAAGCCAACCGTTGGCGGCACCCCCAACTACAAGCACAAGTGCAGTATATGTCCCAGAACGTTCTCCTCGGTGCCACGCCTGAAATCTCATCAGTTGACCCACAGCAGTAAGTTGAAGTTGAGCCTTGTGAATGGGAGAACCCAAAAACCCACAGTCATTTATCTCCTTCTCTTTGCTTGGAACAGATTTACCCAAGTTCTTCTGCGACCAGTGCGACTTCTACTCGCTGCGCAGCGTCGATCTCATCCAGCACTACAAAACTACGCATCACCGGGTGGATGAGAACGGTGGTGTGCACACCAGCCAGGACCCACCGCAGGGGTCGGAGGAGATGGGCGTCTATTCGTGCGACATGTGCCTCTTTGAGACGCGCACCTGCAGCCAGCTAAGGGTTCACTACACGGAGCAGCACGAGATTCAGCCCACGGAAGTGCAGCTGCGTCCGAGTTGGACAAGCAATGCTGCTGGTGGCGATGGCATCATCAAAAATGAGCAGCTGCCATCGTCAGGCGGGCAGCCACAAACCGCCGACCTGCCGGTGGCCATTAAATGTGAGTCATGAAGAATGTACAAGAAAATGAGGATTCCAACTGAGAATATCTCCTGTATTTCGGAGTGTTGTGAAATGAGTTGCAGAAAGAAAGATTTATTTAGACTTTTGATTTGGTAATTGATTTGATTAACTTTTAACTTTAAATCTTTGCTTAAATTTTTGGATTTATTTTGTGTATTCTTTATTTTTGGTCCGTTTTAATGCTATTTTTTGCCTTTTTCTTTTGCTTTTTATTCATTTGGCGGTAATTTTCTAGCAATCCATAGAAATAAAAATCAAATTAAAGTAAAATAATTGTAAATATTTTCAAAATAGAAAGCAAAAAACCGAGAAATTCATATGTAAATTTGAGCTTAACTCTGACATTGATAAGAGAATAGGATTTTAAGGGTATTTCTAGCAGCAATTGGAGGCACTCTAGACTTTCGGTAAGGACGTGTAATCACACGAAATACATAACTAGCTTATTAGTTTCATTCATTTCTGTAAATTTACGCTGAGTTTATTTCTTACGAAAGATAATTTCTTATAGTAATTGTTTTCGTTTAGTTGAAATCCCTGGTTTTCTCTTTATTATATCGCTTTCTTCGAAACTTGTTTTATAATGCTTTTGCATTACAGATCCGCCGCTAATTGCGGATGCGCAGGTGCCAGTGGAAGTTCAAGTGCAACAGCAACTGCAACAACAGCAAATGCAACTACAGCAGCAACTGCAGCAGCAAGTGGAGCAACTTCAAGTGCAGCACTTACAAGTGCAGCAGCCAGTTCAAGTGCAAGTGCAGCATCAACCAACAACGCTCATCACTCAGACGAGCAACAACAACGTAAACGTGTTGGTGGATACCACGCCGCTCTTTTATGCTTCCGCCGTTTCCAGTGCCGTGCAGGCAGAGCCAGTGCCGGTGCAGACGATGCAAGTGCCAGTGCAGACCATGCAAGTGCCGGTGGAAATGCTGCCACCAGCTGTGGGGGAACCACCCACCACCAACGAGAATAACTGCAATGCATTCGACATTCAAAATTCATTTCCACAAATCCCACCGCCAAGCAATGAGCAGCAGCAGGTGAACGAACCCCCCGTTCCCGTTGAGCCCACACTGCCGGCGGCCAACACTTCCAATATCTCAATGTTTGGCGATATGCAGGATTTCATTGATAACACCGATGTGGCTGCCATATGCACGATACCAGCGGACGATATGCCCGTGGTGGATGGCGACGATATTGTGATTGATAATAATAACATCAGCCTGGACTTTGATGCCGAGAATCTGTTTGAAGAATTCGAGGAGGAGGACGAGGCGGTGGGAGCGGACGAAGGGGACGACGACGACGAGGAGGAGGAGGAGGAGGAAGAGGATGATGCGGACAATGACGATGAGAATGACAACAACGATGCTGCCACAGATCAAAATCTTTTGCTTACCAGTGACGATGATGACGTGGACGACTTTGATGATGAGCAATCGAAGCATCTGCAAAAGCCCTACTGTATTTATTGCAACAAGAAGTTCACCAGCCAATACAAGTTCGAAAACCACATGTTTGTCCATCGGGGTGAGTTGAAGGCACCTAAAACCTAAGCGTAGTTTATAAACTAATCCTAATTCCTTCTCAGGCCTAGCACCATATCGCTGCGAGCTGTGCACCAACCTGTACAACATGAAGCGCCTGCTTATCAGGCACTACAAGACCGTGCACAAGCGAATGCCCACCCGGGACATGGTGCAGGCCAAGGGCGATAAGGTACTGGTGGCCCGTACCAACATAGAGAAGCTTTATCTGGATTCCATCAAAAGTAAGCTAAATTTTAGATATTTGAAAAGAACAACTAATTCATAATATTTCCCCTTTAAATTAAGGTCCCATGGTCATGTGTGCCAAGTGTCCCTTTGAGTGCGAGGCGGATGGAGAGATGCGAAAGCATCTGAATGCCCATCACGGCATTAATGATGGACGTAAGTCAGGAATATCATATTTTTATTAAGGGTTTAACTTGACATATTTTTAATGTATTCATTTGTGGCTGTGCTCCCTTGATTACAGTGTCCATTCATGCCAACGAGGTCTTCATAATACGCAGTGAGTATCGAGTCAATTTATGTATATTTATAACTCTTTTAAAATACAAAAACTCACTCATCTTATGCATCATTTTATTTTCACAGAATTGCCTTTCGAGTGTCCGCGATGCATTCGTTCGTTTGCTGCCAAGGGCACGCTCACCCGCCACCTGCAGCGCAGCCATTTGGTGGACACTATTATTGAGATGCAAACGCCACATTCGTCGGCGGCCACCACCACCATCACAACAACAACGGCCGCTATAGCCGGCGGCGGGCCAGTGGGAGATAAAGAGGAGATGATGATGAGGACAACAACGACGACGGCTGCTGCTGCAGGCAATGGTAAGAGCCTCAATAGCCTAGCAAGAATGAACCCAAATTCCCTTTTAAACTATGCCCGACACCAACTGCCTTCACACACCCACCCCCTTTAATTGATAACCTAAACCTATGTTTGATGGCCACCAACAATGATCTTAGCAGAGCTGAGAGGAAACCTGGATGATGATGGAAGAAGAGCTGAGGCAGCAGTAAAAAGGGAGCAGCGGGTCGTGCCAGATGAGGATGTGGATCCGGTGACATTGGACGCAGCCACTGCGGCGACTACAGCAGCAATAGCAGCGGCAATATCCTCCGCATCCGTGTCGCCCAACGCAACAACAACAACAGCAACCTTGGCGGCTTCCGGATCCAACCTGTATCCCACACCCACGCCGTTTGATTTCGACTATGACCTAATGGCAGGCAGCGATGCGCAGCGATCGCAGGTCTCGACACCCACCCACTCCCACTGCCACTCCCATCCGCAGCTTGGATCGCCCGGCGGCAGTGGTGGTCTGCTCAATGGCAGCGACAAACTACTGACCACCGCAGCCATGTCGCCATTCCCGCAGAAGGGTCTGCGCTCCAACAGACGGCAGCTGGCGCATCATAGTTCCCTGTATTCATGCAAGCTGTGCAGCAAGTCCTTCGACGAGCTGGGCAAGCTGGTCAAGCACGAGACGGAGATGCACTCGAATACGGAGCCCTCGCGATGGGGCTACCAGCACAAGTGTTCCATCTGCAGCACCAGCTACCGCACGCTGACACTGCTCAAGTTTCACATGCAGCGGCACGTTACTCGGAAATCGCAGTGCAAGCTCTGCCCGAAAACGTATGCCAACAACGCCGAGCTGGAGAGGCATATGAAGGTGAAGCATTGCCGCGAGAAGTTGATCGGTCCGTGTGGTATCGATGGCTGCGGAAAGATGTTCGCCTTCAAGCATCACATGGTGCGGCATCAGAACGCCTCTCACCTGAAAACGCTCCCAAGCTGCGAAATATGCAACAAGGAGTTGATGAACATGGCGCTCCTGAGAAAGCATATGGTGCTGCACAGAGGTTGTTTGGCCAGGTGTCCCGAGTGCGACCACCCGTATATGCAGCGCAAAAGGTAAGATGACGAACACAGTAAAAGTCTGTGCATTTTATGCTTAACTTTTCACATTTCCATTTCCCATTTCTAGACTTGTGAGTCATCTACTGAATATTCACAATAAACGCATAAGCGACGAAGAGCTGAACGTCCTCTTCGGCAGCACTAAAGAAGAAGCCCCAAGCCCGCCACAAAGCCCCAAGGAAAATCCGCCAAAAAACCGTAGGGGGCGGCCACGCAAGAACTTCAACTTGAACTTGAACCTGAACGAAACGGTGGTCAAAGAAGAGACGACGCATCCGGATCCGGTAACAACAACAGCGGCAGCGGCAGCAGCAGTTCTTTCCAAATAGTCCAGAGTTCTTTCTCGCTAAAATAATCGCACACTGTACAAAGTATGATATACTCCAAGTACTGTTCTTCATCCCCTCATTTAAGTGCATCTAATGTCTTGGAGTTTTTCTTGTTAGGTTGTAAATTAAGCAAATTAATGAACCTTAAAGTCTCACCAATATGTTAGCCCAAATACAGACAACACTCTACTATATACACACACACTTCTTGTACAGCAGTTATTGATGTTAAGAGCTCACAATAAGATTAAGGATAAGGTTGAGAATGGCATCCAATCCTTCGTACGGCATCCAATGCGTGTCACAAGAACTCTGAAATTCAAAATCTTGGCGCGTATCAAGTATTTTGTAATAAAAATCCTTAATAGCATAATTAAGTCCACACTTGTTTTAAATGAATTTTCGAATTAATTATTTATATTTAAATACACAGAAGATATATATAAATGTATATGCTATGTTATCGACGCACGTATTCCCCTATTTTTTTTTTTTTATACTAAGAACTAAGATTGAACTATTTTTGACAGAATATAGAAATAAATATTCGAGAACATAAACATAAAAGTTACTGAGGTCGTCGTCAGGGAACCTCCTTCTGAAAGTTATTCCACTTCCAGTTCCACTGATTCTCCAAGCTCACCAGCTGTTGGTGGGATATAAAGTCGTCCTTGACGAACTCCTTCAGGCGAGCCAGCTGCATCATCGCCTCCTCAGTGCTGTATATGGGCTTAACCAGATCCACGGACGAAAGGTCATCATCATCATCATCATCCCTGTTCGAGATGGGCTCGCTCTTCACAATGATGGCCTCATCAAACTCCCGCACATCCAGGCTATCCCCAGCATCATTGTAGTCAACATTGTGCCTCTTTCGCCACTTCTGCAGCCAGCCAGGGGATGCAGAGAATCCGTCGTAGCCCATCTGTGCCGCTATCTCCCGCGCCTTTTCGCGGACAAACTGGCCCGAAATGGGGACATTATCTTGTCTACTCAAAGAGAACCAGTCGAAGACCAACCCGTCGATGTGGGCGCCATGCTTGCTCAGGGGATTCCTTCGTCTTTGCCTTATATTTAGGTGTCCGGATGACAGGCCGCTGTTAATGGCATCTTTGTTTCTCAAGATCTCGTGGGCTTGCGTTTTTCCAATGTTAAATCTGAAGAAATTCAAAAATTAAGGCATTCATATACCCATCAACGAAGAGGAGGTTACCTATTGGCCAGTTCCCGCACTGTTAGTTTCTCATCTTCCTGTGTCCGGATCACGGCCAGCTTCTCCTCTAGCGTAAGTAGTTTCTTGGGACACCTCCGTGGTGGTGGCATTACAACTGGCAAGCAATGGTTTCAGCTCAGCAGGAATTCTTTAATTTGTCCAAATAAGTACGAAAATCGAGAAAAAACCTTGTCCGCTTAAGAGAGCGTCCGTCCGTGGGTGTTCGATATATTTAAGAATTCGATAGATACTTAGCAGGGTGGACCTTATTAATACATTAATTTCCAAGTCTGAATATTTATATATAAAAATCTTTAAACAATTCCATTTCTTCTTATTTTATAAAACTTGAGAGAAGTAAACTAAAATATATCTTATATATCTGAACTATAAATTTCCTACCAACGTTCACCCTAAAATACAGTGTGCCCGTGGTAAGGAGTACCGCTAGACAGCCCGGCCCCGAGAACTTTTTGCAACTGCGCGCAAGGTCCTACAATTTCAGCCACAAAAGAAAAGAGCGGTATAAAATACACACATTGTTTGAGGAATATATATATTTTTGAAACGCAACACCCAACACACGAAGGAGAAAGAACCCAGCGAGGAGAAGCAACTGACACTAGCGCTCATGGACGCCGCAACAGCTGTTGTTGCGGATTCCGCGCTGGTGACCATGAACAAGGTAAATGCGGCCAAGTGCCGAGCCTGCCTGTCGGTGGACAGAAAAACCGTCCAGCTGAACGCCCCGATGCCAAACCTGCAACGGTCTCGCACGTACGCCCAGAGCCTGAAGCAGTGCACCAACCTGGATTTGCGGGTAAACAGTCCCGGCGGTTACCTATGGCCCATGCAGATCTGCGTGCGCTGTTGTCGCGCCTTGGAGGTGGCCATGCATTTTGTGGAGTTAGCCTTGGAATCGAATCTCAAGCTGTATGCGGAATCCAAAAGTGTGAAGCTGCCGAGTCCCACGGGGGAGCTGAAGCGGAAGGCCAGCAGCGAGACTCTTCACTGGAACCAATTTAGCCAGGAATTCAAGCAGTTCGTCGTGAGCTACGAGGGGGTGCCGGGACCTATCGAGGAGAATGTCCTCTACATGCGCGGGGCCAAGATACCACGCCTCGATGCGGATGCGGCGGCCACCAAAAAGACACCCAAAGAGGATGAGGGTATGAATACACTTTTTAATGTCAATGATTTACTATAATTCGTCATTTCCTTTCACAGTCATCTTATTCGATGTCAAGTACGACACCAACGATCTGGAGGAGGAGGACGAGAACGACGGGTCGGATGCCAAGAACAGCGAGACCTTCTTCGAGAGCAGTATTACGCCTGGAGGGGCTGCTGTAACCAACAAAACAGCGACCAGCAAGAACGGCGAGAACAACAACAACAACTACAAATTTAATAACAAAAACGGCGACTCTCTGCCGGATGAGGAGTGCGATCTTATACAACGCGCCCTCTACATGACCCTAAACGATGAGAGCCCAAAGTCAGCCAAGGAGTCCATCAAAGAGCAGCCGCTTAAATGTAAAGTAACCTTAAATTTGTTAACAATTAGCCATGACCGTTAAGTGTTTTATTTCTAGCCCGGGAAAGTGATGATTCACCTCAAACTTCCCAAGAGACGACCACTCGAATCTTGCCCAATGGCACCATTGCCAATATACCCATCCTCAAGTGCAACATTTGCCAATATACGCACACAGATGCCAAGCAACTGCGAGGTCATTACAAGAGTATTCACAAGATGTACATGGCCGAGGACGACATAATTGGTTTGAACAAAAGTAGGGTTCAACAAGCATCTCACAGATTTATTATTATTCAGAAATTTCCTTAATTTCCCTGCAGACCAAAGCTTCAAGTGCCGTCCTTGCAATAGTTATGAGACGAAAGACAGAGCTGAAATGCAAAAGCATCTCATCGATCACCATAAAATAGATGGAGATTTCGGTACGCACAGGACTTGGACTGAATCCTAGAAAGTCGCAAACTAAGTTGTTTTCTGCCCCACAGAAATGTACTGCTATGTGCAGGCCAACTGTCCGGCTTGTGCCCGGATATTCAAGGATCAGGGCTCCGCCCGGAAGCATTATACGCGGGTGCATACACCGGCCCCGGTTGCGACAACACCCCCGGAATCGTATGTCTGCAAGGTGTGCGACAAGGTATTCAACCAGAAGGCCGGGCTCCACAGCCACCAGCGGTTCTGCCAGGTCAAGGATCCCGTGCATTGCACCTTCTGCGAACAGGAGTTCAGCAGCATTCGCAAGTATGAGCTGCATCTGCAACAGCTCCATGCCGTCGAAACGCTGCACGAGTGTGAGATCTGTCACAGGAGCTTCAAGAGCGCCGACACCCTGGCCGTGCATCGTAAGCGGCACTCGGAGCGACACTTCCAGTGCGACAAGTGCACTTTGAACTACGTCAACTCGGCGGAGCTGCGGGTGCACTACGAGCGAGCCCACGTGAACGAGGAGCAGGTGAGTTGCCTCACCTGTGGCAGCCAGTTCCAGAACTTCGCCCTAATGCGCGAGCACGAGCAGAGGAGTCACCAGAAACAAAAGGTCTGGCGCTGCGAGGTGTGCAACTTTGAGGCGTCGACAAGGTCGCGATGGCGTCAGCACCAGTACGAGCACATGGAGTATCCTTACAAGTGTCAGCAGTGCACCGGCGAGTTTGCCGATCGCAGCAAGTACGTCGTATCTTTATCAGTGAACGGGGCAGAAGTTCATCTTATCTCATCTCTCACTTACAGATTCCGTCAACATTCCAAAAAGGTGCATGGCATCGAGCTGAGCGACGAACAGCTGGCGGAGATGTTCCGCGAAAAGAAGGGATACACCAATCGGCACGATGCATTCAACAAGTCAAACAACTCCCTGGAGATACCCGGCTTCACGGAGGACTGCTTCACTGAATTAAAGAGCCTGGGCGTGGATTATGACGACATAACCACAGATCTCTTCGCCAACTCCAGCACCCTGGACCACTTGCTAGACTTGATACCCTGAACTGAGGACCGATCCATTTACCTGCATAGAATTTACAATCACGAAGAATAGCTGACGAGAGCTAGAAGACTGTATCCACTTTACACAAGCACCTCAACAACAACAACATCATTATACACCACACACACTTTCAGTTCGATCAGACCACAGTGAATCCATGATATACTTGAAGTCACAATCTCAATAAACAAGAAACAAACCAGCGTTTCTGAAGCGCGCCCAATGCTCTCATTGTTTCATTTATACTCTGAAGGAGGATTTTGTATATTAAACTATTTCAATTTCAATAACTAGTTAACGCCCTGGATGAATTTTGAGAGGAAGTCTGTGGGTTTGGGATCCTGTGATTCCTTCCAGTAGCGCATGATGTGGCCCTTCTGCTTCCAGATCTCCACGGATTCCTTTAGCTCCATTTGGCCCTGAAAAAAAGAGGGGGTGCATTAGATGCGTTCCCCTGCCATCTTCGGTACGCCACTCACCTTGATAACCAGCATGTCGATCACCCGGATGTCCGTCACGTTGCGATGCTTCACAAACTCCTCGCGCAACTTGTCCCGGCACTGCTCCACGGTCATGGGAATGTCGTAGTCCATGACTGCAAGATCCAGGCATTGTTTATTTGTCGTCGGGATGCGTAGTTCGATGACATAACCGGGAGCACTTACCAATGTAGGGGATCTGGCGGTACCAGGCCTTGTACAGGTTCAAGGCGCGCTTGCGTGCCTCCTCCCGGTCCACGGACAGGATGGGTCGCACCTGCTGCACGGCTCGCTTCACGGCTTCGCGTCCGGCCATTGGATTTGTTTCGTTATTCTGTTTTTTTAAGAAACGAATAGCTCCCAGCTGAAGAGTGTGGCCGTCGTTCAATACGTTAGGAACGTATGGAAAAGGATAACTTTTCAGTTTTCAAAATACCAAAATTTCTGGAATTGAAAGAAATTAAATGAGTAGCTTCTTTTAAACTTGATACCTTGAATTTCGAAATTTTTAAAAATTGAACATAAAGGAACGTTGCTTACAGAATTTTTAGAAATTAGACTTTCTTCAAAACAGCTGACTAACAGCTGACCATAGTTTCCGCTGTTTCCAGAAATGATTTTGTTTTTATTTTTATTTTTTTACACTGCACTTATCTCAATAAATATTTCGTAGTACAAAAAATGTACCCATTAAAGTTCCGTTATAAAACTTTTCCGATATATGTACCATGAAAAAATCGAAAAAATACTAAAAACTGGCAAGGTGATTTGCAATTGCGGTATATTTGAAAACTTCGGGCACATTGAACTGCATTTTTGACAAGAATTGGGGCTTAATTCACATTTAAAAACGCAAATGCAATGGCGAACGATTTCCGTCCATGTGCCATTCGTTTATGGATGCATAAGCTGCAGAACGGCACGGCGCAGCCTGTGGCCAATCTTGAGAACTGCCTGCTGCCGTCCATGAGCAAGGGTGAGGTGGCGAAATATAAAGTCCAATAGAATCTCCGCTTTTTACCAACAAGACTTGCATTTTTTCCAGAGACTGCTAGACTGTCGGTGAAGATTGCGACAGAGCGTGGCATATTAGTGACCAATAAAGACGCCAAAGTCAGGCGCCCCATCCTGAGGTTCTGCCGGAAGTTGAACTCCCTGCCCAAATTATCAAAGGATCCGTACTGTTACGAGTGTCATCTGCCCGGAGACCTTAGGGCATGCGTGACCTGTGAGCGCTGCTTCCACAGCGAGTGCCAGCGCAAGGACCCCGAGAAGCCCACCTACCTGGTTCCCTCGGACAAGGATCAACCATATCAGTTCCCGCTTACCGTTCCTGAAGAGCGCAAAAAGAAGAGCGAAGAGGTGGTGGCCAAGACGCCCACTCCGCAGCCCCTTCTAGATCACAACAGCAATATTGAACCGCAGACACCGGCACCATCGACGTCGCATTTCGTCAAGCACGAGAACTATGAGTGGGACGACGACGTGTTCTACGTCAGCGAAAAAAAGGGCGTCCGTCAGCGTTCGCAAGCCACTGTAAAGAACGAAGAGGGGCTAACTGCCGAAACCGATGCGAGCAATGAATTAGAGCTTTGCACCCGCTGTCGGCTGCTCAAGCTAGCCACTATCCGCAATCCGCCGCAGCTGGACAAAAAAGAGTTGGCCTGCCTCTTGGGCAAAGTCTGGGATGATAGTCAATGCTGGATGAGCACAGACGTGGCCACATACATGGCCAAGCACTGGAAAAATCGTGATATTGCGCTGGTCAAGCGCATTCTCTTCAAAACTGCTATCCTGGGATTGGCTGACCTCAAGCGGAACATTGAGGCCGAGAAGTACACGTATTTAATGGAGTTTCACGCCGATCTGCTGGACTTACAGCACAACGTTGCCGTGTTCTTTGGCCACCAGGCCGAGGAGTACGAATCGACCAAAAGGCTGATCAGGGATGTGTCGCATTACATTCAGGAAATTCGAAAGTGTGTCGATTGCTTTCGATATTCCAACGAGGCTAATCTTTCCAAAATGTGGTTCGCCAAGCCTTGCACACAGCGGCATGAGTTAGTTCTTGCGAAGACGGCAGGCTATCCGCACTGGCCAGCAAAGGTATGTATAAAGATAAAGCGAAATAAGGAGGAAAAATTCATTTTGAAAATGTACTAATAAAACTTACTTTCCCGCAGGTCATAAGCGTCTACAGCGGCAATCCCAATAAGTATGATGTTCGCTTTTTTGGTGGCGACCATTCGCGTGCTTTAATCGCCGAACGAGACATTATTCCCATCGATCTGGATACTGATTTACATTTCAAATCAAAAAACACGCACGGCTTCAATGACGCCTTGTTGGAACTGCAGTGCCACATGATGCTGTCCGGCTACTCCGCTACGCTCTTTGGCTTCTATGCTGATCCCACCGAAGCCGAGGAGCTCATTAAACTGGCTCTGTCACGCTGCACCAAATCGGGCGTACCCCAAACGCCGGGCAAGCGAGGAAGACCCCCCACACCGGGAGGTACAAAGAAACGCAAGCTGGTGAATACACCCAGTTGCCAATCTCCGGTGCCTACTCGAGTGATGCCGCGACGCAGCGTTTCGATGCGGGAGAATGGAAGCACAGCCAACCAATCGGAGAATGGAATCGTTCAGAATCTAACTGAGCAAATCCT
>VNJT01004184.1:0-10213 GCA_008042655.1 Drosophila burlai | reverse complement strand
TTTTTACTGTATTCTCACCATAAAAGTAATTAAACTAAATAGCATTATTTATAAACAACACTTGTGGCCCTCCTTTAAATTTATTAATGAATTCATTTAAATTTTATAAGGATTTTTACCTGCCTGTTTTACCACAGTATGGCAACCTGCCCGTTTTACCACAGTATGGCAACCTTCGCGATAACTTTCGGCGAGTTAATTATCGGCATCTGGACAAATCGAGATTGCTTGTTGCCGACGGCAAAATTTGGTTTGTCAGAAATACATTTTTTATAAAATAACTACGTGCCAGAATGATCTTGTGGTGGTGTGGAATAAACATCAATAGACCACTGAGTAAACTATTTTTTTCCCTTACTAAATTAGATATGATTTGATATAAAAAAGGCATTTACTTTTCATTTCGGGCAGACAAAGGTGCCCGTTTTCCAATTCGGTAAAATTTTACGATTTCGAAAACCGGAGCACCGATTTTACGATTTCAATCCGAAATCGTAAAAATTTACCGAATTTGATTACCGGAGCATGGCTGATTAACAGAGATATATCACAAAAAACAAACATAGCATTAAAACACTTATATTTAACATACCTCCACCGTTATTTTGCATTTTAGATTTTGTAAATCAGTATAGTGTAACTTATGTAATTGTATTTTGAAATGAGCTTTTGTTTGGCTTGTTACAAATATCAAGTTTATCGATAAATGATCTGCTGACTTTCAGGGCTACCCAAAATACCAGGGCTACCATTTCAGTTGTGAAATTGTTATTTTTAAATGCACTATACATAAATTCTATAGGAATAAAATAATAAAATTTCAAAGGTCTTAAAAAAAATGATTTCTTGCAAAAATTTTGGGCATTGTGCCTTGGGAGTCACGAGGCATGATCCCCAGTGCGTGTGTTTGGCGTTGTAGTTTCCTGCGGCTATGAAGCGATCCCCAGAGTGTTGTAGAAGTCCATGAATTGACCTTCAGAGATAGTAAATCGAGGCGGCAATGCAAAGGCTGCCGTTTCCTGAGTGCACTTTTATGGACGTGGCTTGCAAGTAATTTGTTGCAAACCCTTGGTGAAAGTGGTGTTTGATGCGTTCTTTGATTAAGATGCCCGTTCCGCCGTGGGCCTTGCCATCCAGATGATCTGTGCGGTAAAAGGTATAACCTCTTATATGGAAGTTATNTCTTCCTGTGAGGTGCGTTTCAACCAGCAGCATGGCGTCGATGTGATTTACGTTTAGGAATTGAGTTATTTCAAGTTTATGCCGTGAAATGCCGTTGGCATTCCACATGGATATACGTAGGTTAGTCATTATTATTTGGACTGTTGTGCTACAAGCAACTGAATCACCATGTTCTGGTTCTGAACAAGCGTTTGCATGGTAGTTTTCATAAATGACTGAGTTCCATCATACTTTGTTGCATGGTGAACATCATAGATTCCAATTTGCTTTGCGGCTGCCCTGGAACCTGCTGAGCATTTTCTGAGTGAGGCTGGGGTGGATTTTCCATGCCTGTTCTTAAAAATTTCCGATCGTTCTTATGACAGCTATATGATATAGTCGTCCGATCCGGCCCGTTCCGACATATATAGTAGTGAGAGCATATAGAAGCATATGTGCAGGATAGCTTCAAAACTGAGATACTAGTTTGCGTAGAAACGGACGGACAGACAGACGGACATGGCTAGATCGACACGGCTGTTGATGCTGATCAAGAATATATATATACTTTATAGGGTCAAAAACGTCTCCTTCACTGCGTTGCAAAATTCGGACTAAAATTACAATACCCTTAATGCGTATAAAGATGGGAAATGTCTTTAAATCTCCCTGAGTTCAAAACAACAGTTTTATGAGCTCTTGAGTAAACATTTCAAGAATGGCACTTCACTTTATGAACAACAAAATCATTAACATATTTTATTGACTGTTTTATTGTAAATGTAATTTCCTACTCCGGTAATTTTTAAACATAAAATAAAACATATGAGAGAAGATAATTATATTATTATAAAAATTTCAACTCTCAAAATCACTCCGAAAAACTGTATATATTTCATTGATCATATCACTTGCAACAGTGCTACGACCTAATTTTTGAAATGTAATGTAGTTTAATCTTTTAACGAAATAGCTTGATGCGCATGCTGCAAGATACGCTGGGTTGGGTTGATTTGACTCTAATGACCAATAGAAAAATGTTGCTAGTGATCCACTAAGTATGTCTCCTTGACCACCACACCTGCGGCCGGAACCACCAGTAGGCATTACGTAAATTTCGTTGCATTGAGGAATATAAATCTTATCATTTAAGCCTTTTTGAAGAATTACTATTCCATCTCCGAGTAGTGATATTTTATGTTGTATAACATTAATGTCTTCTCCGAATAGTCTTCTGAATTCAATGGCATTTGGAGTCAGTATGACGTTTCTGTGTCCGTAAATTAAATCGATATTATTATTCAGAATAAACAATCCGTCGGCATCGATAACAAGTGGTTTTTGCGCATGTATACATAATTTTAGTAAATTAGTAGCGGTTTCTATAATTTTCGGTTCCCGGCCCAATCCAGGTCCAAAAACCTAAAAAAAAAAGAAAATATAAACGTATGTATATGGTATATGGTTAATGTTCAATACAAACCAGGGACCGTAAATAATGATTTTTCAAATATAAAAATCAAGTAAACTTATAAATTTTTTAAATTTCTTCAAAGATAATCATTAGATTAAGTTAAAAAAAAACATTCAAAAGCAAGGAAGGAAGCTATCTTCGGTATGCCGAAGTTTAAATACCCTTGCAGTAAGTAGAAGAAGAAGAAAAATGTTCTGACATAAGGTAAATGTTGCGAGCGAAAAATATTGCGAACAAACTAAATAAATTTATATATATATATTCCTATGGCAGCTATGTGTATGATATAGTGGTCCGATTTGAACAAAAATAAAATTAAAATTCTGGAATAATTTAAAATGTTCATGTTTCATGAAAATATGAGGAATATTGGCTAAGTTATAATTTTTTCCTTAAAATTTTCCGATCGTTCCTACGACAACTATAAGATCCAACTTATATAGTAGTGAGGGACTATCTGCAAAGTATAATCCAGATGGTTTAAGGGGTTCGGCTCTAATCTAAAGCCTGCAATTAGAGCTGAGCTCCGTTTTGATCCTTCATTGAGCTTCAAAACTGAGGGATTAGTTTGCGTAGAAATGGAATAATCACTATTTTTGAATGTTTTTGTTTCAAATCTAATGATTATGTTTCAAGATAAACGAAAAAAATCGAAATATAATTATTGTCATTTGATTTTTTATAATATAACTTATAATGATTACGGTCCCTGATACAAACCCGTGTTTTTATGCACACTTTCACTCATATCTCTGAATACACCTGGAAAAACAAACCAAACTAATTTTTTACGAAAATTGTCTTTCAATTTTTTCTTATTTTTCGGTAAAATATTTATTGTTGTATAATAAACAATAATAGGATAGGTAATCAAAAATGTATGTGTAATGTTTTGTGTAAATATTGAATTAAAATCACCGGGGTTTTATTTAAATTGTTTTAGTTGCTTCGTTATTTATTAACGACCTACCCAATGCTCTGACTAACTCCAGAGTACCTATGTATGCGGACGACGTCAAACTTTGCGTCCAATATTAGACTGCTTTTTGCCAGTCTGGTTTACAAACAGATTTTAATTTCCAAACAAGGTGCCGCTTAAACTTATTAAACATAAACGGCTCTAAATGCTAGCTAATGACATTCTCTCCTGTCGCTTCCAAGCTTGCGAGTTACACGCTGAGCTGCTGATCTTTGAAAAGAATGCATTGTAAATAAAGCCAGAGGTGTGCTTGGATTCATTAAGCGGCGGTCGAATGAAGTCAATGACCCCTATGTCACAAAATCCCAATATAATTTATTAGTTAGTCGTATCAAAGAGTATGAATATACAGAGGAGGACTTCTCATATAAAAAAATGTGTTCTATGGCGGGTTCCAGCGGTAGAATCCGCATTTTACTCGTGGATTCTACTTTGAATCTGGCCGCCCGGTCGCCTGCTTGCCGTTTGGCCTAGTGGTTAAGGTATCGGACTGCCAATGAATTTACTTCTAATAAATTAAATTAAGAACAAGAAAGAAAGCTCACTTCGGCATGCCGAAGTTTAAATACCCTTGCAGTAAGTAAGACTTTTCGTTTTCTCGGGTACTGACATAAATGTTGCGAGCGAAACATGATGCGAACGAAAATGTTGCGAACAAACTAAATGAATTTATATATATATATCCCTATGTCAGCTATATGATATAGTGGTCCGATTTTGATCAAATTAAAACCGAAATTCTAAAATATTACAAAATGGCCAATTCTGAAATTTCATGAAATGATGTTGAAAATTTCCTAAGTTATAATTTTTTCCCCAAAATTTTCCGATCGTTCCTATGGCAGCTATATGATATAGTCGTCCGATCCGGCCCGTTCCGACATATATAGTAGTGAGAGCATATAGAAGCATATGTGCAAGATAGCTTCAAAACTGAGGGACTAGTTTGCGTAGAAACGGACAGACGGACATGGGTAGATCGACTCGGCTGTTGATGCTGATCAAGAATATATACATATATATATACACACTTGTAGCAAAAATAATAAGTACACGCGTATGAGGTTTGTTTTAAGTCTCATAAAACTTTTTTAATAAACCTAAGGAAAAAAAATCCAGTTTTTTTCTATTTTCCGAACTCCGTTCGATTTTATCCAAAAAGCATGAAAATGGGTTGGTCAAAATAATAAGTACACCCATTCTTCTAAGCCTAGAACACGAAACGTATCAAATATTTGCCAATTTTTTTTCTTATTCGTAAACTTAAACTAGTATCCGGTATAACCACCCTTATTTTGGTCAACTTTCGCCATTCGTTTTGACGTACTAGCAATAAGTTTGTGGCAAGTCACTACTAAAATCTCATACTTGGTTTCTTCAAGAAATCTTCACAAATCTTCCGGATTTAACATTTTTCTGATTTCTATTCGACGTTTCAAGTCTCCCCACAAATTTTTGATTGGGTTCAGGTCCGCAGACTGACTTGGCTAACTTCTAAAATTTACCTTGTTGTCCTTAAATCAGGAATTGAGGACGTTTGAGGTATGGTTTTGATCGTTATCCTGTTGAAAATCCCACAGCAAGGGCATGTTTCCCATAGCAAATGGTTGGACGATTTTTTTTTAAATACTAAAAATCAGCTGTATGATAAACTTTTATTTTATTACTGTGTTAGATTATGTTTTAAATTCAGAAAACGTATAAAAAAGCAGTTTAAAGATTTGGTTTTATAAACCAGTCACCCGCTCTATTTTTATTTATAACGGGTTTTAAATTTTAAGACCATTTAACTAAAATGAATTTAAAAAAAAATAATTAAAAATGTTCAATACATAATAAAAGAAAAAAAAAATATTCAAAAAGACGGTTTTGAGAGGTCCTATCCCTTTTTCACATTGACGATGACCAACGATTTATCCATCATGACCACAGGACTTTACTATGTCGTGTTCAGCAAAACCTATAGGAGTTTCGAAGTATTTCGGCTATCGATTTGATTTTAATTCAAATATGAAATTTCTTCCAAAATGTGTTGTCGAGTTCGTGCACACATACAAGCAAAACGCACTTACACTTGTGCATTCTTTGCCCTATAAACGAAATCTAAAAATAGAACAAGTAATTCCGTCTCGCTCTTTTTCTTTTTCTCCTTGCCTACAAGCGTAGTGCTGTCAAAGCATTGTAGAGACCCTCTCTATATAACTTTATACTCTTTGGTCGTATCTTAGAATATGGATCTTGGGGTCCACAGTAAATTCATTAAGTCGGTTCAAAAGAACTTTTTAGTCGAAACAAGAAAGGAGGCTAACTTTGGCACGCCGAAGTTTTGTATACCCTTGAAGTTTTCAATTGGATTATTATGAATTATTCAATTTTGATCATATTAAGGGAAGGTTCTTTTATAATTGGCCGAAATAAGAGCAAACTTTGAGAATTTTTTGTGGGAAAATGAAAAGACCTACAAAAACAATACATTTATGTTCCAAAGCACAACTTTGTGGTCTTTCCATTTTCCCACAAAAAATTCCCAAAGTTTGCACTTATTTCGGCGAATTATAAAAGAAAAGAAAAACCCACAACAATTAAATAAATCCTTATACACACCAAAGAATTCGGTTTTAACTTCTTTACCATACCATATTTCTGTGACAGCTATATTATATACAGGGCCGCCGAGAGAAAATCGGGGCCCGGGGCTAACGAAGTGCCGGCCTCCCCCCCGCTTGACATTTCTGAAAATCTCGGGCCCCTTTTGAAATTACGGGCCCCCCTTAAAACTACGGGCCCGGGGGTAATCAAAAATACAAAATTGTCATATCTCAAATTATGTGAAAATATTTTGAAAATTGGCAAAGGTAAACATTTTTCCTACAAAAAAATCCCGTTTCTTCTATGGCAGCTATATGATATATTTCTCTGAACTGGATAAAATTAAAAACTAAATTCTACAATAATACAAAATCACCATATCTCAAATTATATGAGAATATGTTGAAAATTGGCATTTATAATTTTTTTCCCCAAAAATTTCCGATCGCTCCTATGGCAGCTATATGATATAATCGGCCGATCCTGCCCGTTCCGACTTATGTATATAGTAGTGAGAGCATATAGAAGACTATCTGCAAAGTTTCATTCAGATAGCTTTAAAACTGAGGGTTTGCGTAGAAGTGGATTGACGGAAAGAAAGATAAACGGATACACAGACCTGGCTAGATAGATTCGGCTGTCAATGCTGATCAAGAATAAATATACTTTATATGTGCTTTTTTCCAGGTGTATTCATAGATATGCGAGCAAGTGTACTTATGTATGTACATATGTACTCACTATTATATGTAGTCGTTCTAACCATGGCAAAACTTTATCAACAGCATCTGCGCAATCTAGTACAGGATGAACAATAAGATCTGGACTGTAAGCTTTAATAGCTGTTGACGCATTTGAATGACAGAACACATGTGCCAAATCAGCACCAACTTTTATTGAAGTAATAGCCGCAAAATAAGGCGCACCGGTATATTCCAAAGAGCCTCCGATTACTCCGATCCGCCCATATTGACCTTTATATTTATTACTTGTAGATTTGGGAACTACAGTTTTAAACAATGACAACAGCTTTGGAATATTTACTGGTAAATCTTTTATTGCCGACATGTCTGAGATAAGCTCCAGTTTATTTGTCAATAGGGCGATGTTACTATATATCGATATAATCTGTTTTGGAAACCGTTTTATATATCGATATCTTAATGTCAAGATTGCACATTGGTCGAAAATTTTTTGGCATAAACTGTAATTTTACCGATATCGGCCTACAATTTTGCATACATGTTTAAATCATTTTTGTCGAATTCGGTTTTTGTTGTTTTTTTTTTTAAATTGAGCACTCCTTTAGCACAATTTTTTCAGTAAACTATAGTTTAAAATAAAAAATTAAAATGTATTTATTTTTTAAATATCATAATGAAATTTTATTTTATTATTGTTTTTAATTTGACCAACATATGTATATATTTTACTGCGCTCGAATCCATTCTTTGGAAACATTACATTCCAAATCCATTTTCTTGAACATTTTTAAATACAATTCTGGTTTCGGAGATATCTTTTTTCTTTTATAAATAAATCGTTCAATACATTTCCGAAACGTTCGTCTTGTGTTAATAATGCGGCGGCTTTCTCTAGTTTTTCGGGTTTGTCCCGTGCCCCGGAAGAATTCGGGAGAATTTCGCGCAGGTATGAACAAAATATGTTAATTTTATTCGAATATACATATTAGAGGGCTGTATAATACCATTCTCTTTGTTTGCACCCTTCAGTACCAAAATTCCACGTCCCCAGGTTTTCCACGCGGCATGCTCGAAAAACAAAAACATATTACATGGGCTCCGTTTAGCGAAGTTCGAAACGATGTAGGCGCAACAGAAATCGACCTGCGTTCGGCTACTGCCGATCTCTCACGAAGTTCGGACTGTTTATTTGTTTTTGTTTTCGAACTGACTCGGACCTGCGGTTTTCGACAGTTCGGATATTAGAAAGAGATGGAAATGGTGGGAAGTGAAATAAGAAAATCTCTTTCGAAAACAAATTGTGTTGGGTAGACGTCAGAATACCCTTTTTAAAATAAGTTGTAATATTTATAAATATTTAATATTGTATTTGATGACTTTTTATTTATTTCGTCGAATTGACAAGTATTAAAATTTTATTTTGGCAATGCCAATAAGTTCATATTTTATCTTCTGACTTATGGGGTTCAAATTAAAAGGCATTGCTTTAGTCGTGTATACCCTGACACGACCCAGCATTTTCGGTCTTCGGTTTTCTCTCGCTTCCCCTAATTTTCTTTGCATTTAGAGTTGACTGTTGCTGCATTCAGAAGTGTTTTGCGTATTAGTTAAAGTTGCGTAAAAGTGAAATATTATAATGAGGTAAGTAAACTTATTTGTGTTTCATTAATAAATTAATTTGCAGATTTGATCTTGAACCTGGTCACGCCTATATGAACGGTATGTATGTATATTTCTGCAAAATATTGCAGTGTTCAATTTGATTTTAACATTTATATAGTTTATTTACAGATAGCATTAGTCTGGTAAAGGGACACCGCCGGCAGAGAAGACCCGTCACACGCATTTAGGAATAAAGAAGTTCAGCTAACCAAAAATGTGTAACCATAACATATATAACATTTTATAAATAAATACTAAATACAAAAATAAATTACTCCGGATTTTTACTAGGAGGATATTTTTCGGGAATTTTCTATAGGTTTTCCACGGGGTTTCAACGGGTTTTCCACGGAGATTCCCCGCAGGTCTTCCACGGGGTTTCCACGGTGTTTCCACGCAACATCCACGTGGAATCGACTTCGAAATTGCCTGCGAAATGGCACAGGGATTCCACGCGATTTCCCCGAATAATCCCCGCCCAATTTCGAATTCCACGCCACGTCGGACTGATGTATGGAAAATCCTTACTAGATTTGTATGGAAATTCCCCGCCAGTCCCCGGGACTGGCGTGGAATCGGCGCGGAGATTCTCCGGGGAATATTCGGGAAATGGTACTGAAGGGCATTAGAGTACTCATTCGTTTTAGTATGTATTCAGAATACATGCCATTCATTAGTTGCGTTCTCTTTGCGTTCACTTTGTATGTGTTCGGAGTTTTAGGCGCCCGATCGAAATGAACTGAATGAAGTCGTTCAAAGCCCGAATGAAGCCGATGAATTTTCAACGAAAATTCTGAGAACTGTAAATACTTTATGTTGTCAGTGTGCAAAATGAGTTCGGACAACGCGGAGAGAAGTCTAAGGTGTCTATGTGTTTGTGTGTTATTATGTGCGTGTGCGCCTTATTTATTCCCTGCAGTACTACTGTCATCAATAGGCCTCTGTAATCAACGATTCATTAATAGCCGACGGCGACTTCCATCGAGCCGACGCACTTTGGTGCGGAATCCCAATTTCTTGGCCAAAACCTCAAAAGTGAATGTTTTGTCAAATTTTCAGATTTATAGTTTTTTGGGTCGCTGATTACAAAAATGATACAAAAAATTCGAAATTCAAAATAACGGACCAAAATGGCGGACATTTTTCGCAAAAAATCGTGCGTTTTTGCTGAAATTCATATTGTAAATGTTTTTTGGGTCGCTGATTACGAAAATGACAAAAGAAATTGGTGGGAAAGGACGGTCATTCAGAAAATGTTTATTTTTTGTTTTTTGAGGATTTATTAGCACATTCATCAACAAAAAAGGACATTGTTTCGCTACTGTTTCAAATTATTTTGTCTTAATGCTAATCGCTATCATATTCATCTGTAACATTGTCACTGGCATCTCCTACGCTATCATCACTATCGTCACCCTTTGTATATGATAAAAGTTTAAGC
Source organism: Drosophila burlai (assembly GCA_008042655.1). Lineage (NCBI taxonomy): Eukaryota > Metazoa > Arthropoda > Insecta > Diptera > Drosophilidae > Drosophila > Drosophila burlai. Next base: position 203 of record VNJT01004184.1, on the reverse strand, counting down.
GCTTCACGAGACAATTTTTTGCCTTTTTTTGGCCGAGATTTTCTCATACTTGAGATAAGAGGATCTGAAGAAGCGAGGAGTCGCATAAAAATATCCTGAATGTTCTTGACTCTGGAACATTTTCGCGAAAAACTCAATCGATAGTTTCTGACATCCTTATTCCGTGCCTCCTGCGCTTCTTCTGACAATTGCCCTATTGGCAT
>VNJT01004171.1:0-24471 GCA_008042655.1 Drosophila burlai | reverse complement strand
GCCGATCTGTTTCCACCATTTCCATGATTTTATCGCAATTTTAGACGACAGGTCTCCCTGTCTTTGACATCGAAATTCGCGGAACGGAACCTAGCAAACCACTTTTGTGCTACACATTCCATTACAGTATCGGGCACATAAACTAAATTAATTTTTTCAGCCGATTTGTCTGTTTTTTCGCTTTGATCGAAGAAAAATTGTAAAATATAGTACATTTTCTATTTTCTGGTGTCCATCTTTGATGAGCGCTCACAACGTACTGAGTCAATCAATCGAAAAACTGTCAAAGACAAACTTGTAGCGCGAATGAACACCTTTTCAACGCCGTAACGTATGACATGATGCGACACGTAACACTAGTACTATGGACAATAAAGTCATCTCTTAGATAAAAAACGAACGAACTTTTTACTTCACCTTATATATCATATACATTTCAGATTATATTTCCCTGCAAAGGTATAAAATACAGCCAAATAAAAATACAAAGTAGTCTAAATAAAAATAAATAAACAAACTAGCAAAACTTTTTATTTACATTTTTTATAGTTGTATTATATTATAAATTGCAAGCAAATGCATTGATTTGTGATGGATTCTATTCTTTCGGAAACATTTTACTAGGGGTGCTCATTTCACAGCATTTGTGTTCACCACACCGAAACCCTTCGAAAGAGTTTAATCCGGTCCTTGGTTCTAAATGTTGGCCGGTGTAATACATATATCAAAATATATATAAAGATATATATCGCGATCTAATGTTTGCTCAAATATCGTTGTTGCGTTATTTTATATTTTTGTATTTTTGTATATTTTTTCATTGATCAATTTGACTTTCAAAGCAATCCATAAGCAGTATGGAATATCCATAAAGCTACTTTCCGGCCTCTACAAGCTGGCTATGAGATAACTGGTCGCGCAGGGTAACTTGGTGCCTTCTGAGCAGCTAGCTCCGCCATCAAATGTGACACTAGGAGCGTTATGGCGGATGAACTTAAGGGGTTATATACCTTTTTCAGCGGAAAAATTGAGGAAACTTTGGATTTTTTTTAATATGAAGCAGTCATTTTATTACACAAATGTTATTATTTATTGATTGTACATCTTTTGAAGAAAAAAGGAAGCTATTGTTCTGAAAAAATAAAATAAAATAATAAATAAATAATTAACGGAGTTATGGCGATTTTACCAAACCCATTTTTTTAAAGAGGCTCGCGGTGACTACGATTGAAGGTCAGCAGGTCAACTGAGGTCAGAAAACAAAAAATTTCATTAGTATAAAGTTGTTTCTGGTTCGTGAACGATTACTTTAATGAATATCGCGTTTTTTCTGTAAACAGTAACGATTTTTTTAAAAAGTTAATTTTTATAGCACTCAAAATTTTATTCAAAAATTCTTATTTAAAAAATAAACATTTTTTCTTGAAAACTGAATCGTTCACGAACTCCGAACATTCATTACGAACAATTAAAAAAAAAATTAAGCAGATCGATCAAATGGTTCTTTTGTAAAGAAACGATTTCGAGATAATCGCATTTAAAGTTCGAGGTTGAGTGTGTTGAGTGTGACAAACCGCGACACAAAAAGCGGTTTTCCTATGGAACTATTGTTCGGATCTCTATGAAAATTTGGCAAAATGTTCTTTATGAATTGTACTTTAGGATTCAAAAAAAAAAAATTTTCAATTTTTTGAAAAAAAAAAAAAAAAAAAAAAAAAGGTATATTAACCCCTTAAACACAGTGTATCTGAAATCTTCAAAGTCTGTAAATTGTAAATGATTAACAATTGTGACTGAAAATATGTATATAAAAATCAGAAACATAATACATATATATATATATATATATGTATATATAAGTATTATTTGTAATAAGAAACAAATTTGTATTCAAAATATAAAATAATACAAAAAATATCGATACGATTCTTTTGTAATATCCGGCAACGCTACATTTTAATGCAGTGATAGTGCTAGTGGTGCCAGTTGGGTATGATAAACATATATCGATAGTCGACGAGCATACAGAAATAAATCGAATAGACAACAATCGAATCTAAGCACATGCACTTATTTTAAAAACCTTTCGATGCCACTGTTCATATACATAAATGCAAGAGCTGGACTTTATTTTAGTATATGCGAAAAAGCAACACTAAGGAGAGAAAGGAGTAAATTAGGGATCCTTGGGAGCCCCAAGGTACAGGAACCACAGAAATCTTTCGAGAATGAAGCAGCAGGTCTTTTTTCAAATGCAAAACTACAAATTGAAATACACTTACCTTGTCCTTTTTATTTAAAATCACGAATCCCTTTCCTTATCGCAAAAGATATTACAAAAATTAATATTTCCGATCGAATTTCGGGTTTCGTTTTGCTGAAATTTGTGGATCTTGTTGTCAGTTTTGGTTCCGGGGCTTCGACCTTAACATTCGTTGCCCAACCATGCTCTAAATCACGAAACGGAAACAAACAAGTTCTTGTAATCGTAGGTATTGTATTTGGAAAGTGTCGTCTACAAGTCTACAAATTAAATAGGCCAAGTGCAGGTGTAACCCACTAATAATGTGACCTTTTAGCCATATATAATGATGAATGAATATAAATGAAGACTTCTACGGAAAGGAAACTATTTGATCTGAGGGGAAAACACCATTCAGGTGCAGGATTTGCACGGACGGAAAATCAAGCCAAGTGTCTTCTTGAATTGTGTCGAGTGTCAACAAAATCACACGATTGTCCGTGGAGCCAGTTTCTTCGTTTTTGGCACAATTTGTATTACAAACACGCAAAACAACTCGGTAACGAATTTTCTCAGATTTTGCCTTTATAAGCGTACATCTAGCTAAATTAAATTTATTTCCAACTATTTTTACAGTATTGTGTAAATTCTTAGGAAAAAAAAAACAAATTCTTAGTGGCTACTATAGTATTGCTAACGTAATTCACACATTTAAGTTCAGGAACTCGGCTGGGATTCTTCCTCCTTTCTTATCATCTCTTCACTTTTTCCGAGTGTTTTTGTCTATCAAATATATATATATAGAATAGATAAAGCGGTTTTGGAGAGAATAGAATGTAACATAAAAGCTCGCCGTAATCGTATACCGCATATACCAGGTTTAAAAAATAAGACAAATGGATTTGGAGAACACATCATCATAGATCCATCTACAAGGAATCTCATTTCTAAAAGTTTATTCTTGTTTTTATGGTTTACTTTAGATAGGTTTTTCTTATAACAAGCGCACAGGGGGGGCGATGGAATTTTCTTTCTCGTCAATTTAAATGAAAATGGGGATGGACGCTTTAATAAATATATAATCTCGGTGGCGAGTTATTCTCTCTAGCAAAAATCATGCTAACAATATATACATATACATATACATACATTCGTCGCGTGTGGAGGGCCGAAAGTGAAAGAAATGCCAAATCTCTATAGACACCAACAGCGCGTCGGAGCAGACCCTCTCTGAACCTACCATTACTTAGATTTAAACACACTCGATAAAGTGCTCGCAGAAGATGGTCGAGCAGTCGCTGAGCAGCGAATGCCAAAGCTCCTTCTACAGTACGTTTCAGTATTTGTATCTGTGAAACTAAGTGTTATGTTTTTACTGTACGTTGAGAATACTTTCCTCTACTTTCTACGTCGATCAAGCGCCGCCTTCTTCAAGTCCCTCACAAGGTATCCGGCATTTCTATAAATTAAGCTTACGCTTCTGCTTCTCATTAATTTCTACATAGTCTCGTCTAAATAATACTTCAGATTGTATGTATGTACATGGCCAAGTCACTGTCCTATATATCGTACTATCGTTATGCGCTGACCAACAACCTTATCCATTTTACTCCGTTATCCATTATACACCTCGGAGGTTATCTTATATGATTTTGATCTCTCGCGGCTATTTTAGAACTGATGTCTATATATATATATATATAACCAAAATTCTAATACCTAAATGAACTCCGGAGAAACAAGGATTTTACAATCACTAAAATGATTTTAGTGCTCAAAATACTAGAAAATAGTTAGAGAAGATATCACCCCGCCACTGAGTGAAGTATTTAAGATTATCACGTCTTAATGAGAGTTTTTAGTTTCTGGTTTTGCTTTTGGGGTAGGCACAAAGAATATATAAAGAATAAGATGCGTAACGCCAGGCTGGCACCAGGCTCTGTGCACTCTCTCTCTCTCTCGTGAGAGGAAGAATGCATTCTGAAATTGCCTGCCTGTTCTTGCCCATTCATGTACGCATGTACGCGTTATGCATCTTTCTCTTGAGATGTTCTTTGCTAGACAGGCGATCGAAAACTCAAGAGTGAGAACAACGCATTCATTTTAGGTTTCAAATATGGAGAATCTAACTTTAATAAATGGGAAATATTTACCAATATTTATAAATGTGGGTAGTGGTAACCTTTCATACTTTTTGTTGCTGAGACAATGAATGACATCGATGATGATGCATTATAAAATAATTCTCTTAGTATTTTTATGTTTTTTGTTTTTGTTTGTTTTTTTTTTTTTAGGAGAAACTCAGCACTGAAGCACAGAAATAAGGTTTTGCAGAAAGATTAATGTACGTTTTCTTTTTTTTTAATCTAACCATACTTAATCGTATTCATTCTTAACATAGAACTTATAAAAGTTTCTTCTTTGTGATTTCTCTTTCTTTCTTTCATAATTCATGGAAATTTGATTACTTATTGTTAAAAAAAAAAAACTATATATTATTTATATATATGCATACATATATATACATAAAGGGTACCTTTTTTGTTATCGAGACTCCACATTCCGATAACGATTGCAATGCTCACGAAAGAAAAAAAATATATACTCAAAGGTCAAGATTCATTTTGGGAATGTTTGTCCAGTTTACGATCGTCGGGTAGTTGGGGTTAAGAGATTCCACTAGATTACACCGAGGCACCAAGTTGCATCATCAAAATAGAAACAAAAATAAAAAAAAAATATATCTTTCCGATATAAAAACTAAGTAAAGAGAGCACGATTTTGCAGCTTATTCAAAGCTAAAAATAATCAAATCTTTTAGGTGACCATCTCAATCGTTATTAAAACGTGGAAACACGAAAAAAACAAAAAAAAAATAGAGAGAACACCCTTAATACATATATATATTCAAAACACACATTGGCCAACCTGACAATAGATCAACCAACGATATCATCATGTTCACATTCGCCTCGTTTGTGATGACCAACAACGAACGACACAGTGCGTGTGTTTGTGTATAAATAGTTGAAGAGTATTATTTACTGCTAAACCTATTGGTTCTCGTCATCATCGCCATCGCCGTCATCGTCGTCGTGCTGCTCATCCAGCTGCTGGTGCTGCTGCTGGGCAGCGGCGGCAAGTAACGCGGCTTTCTGTGCCTGCGCCTGCATCGACGCCTGCATTGACGGTGCAGACATGGCTATTTTCCCGCTTGTCTTGTACTCGGTCATCTCCTGCAAAGCCGCACAACACTTTCATTTAGCAAAAGGAAAAAAAAACACAAGAAAACCCAGACTTAACCTACCCGTTCATAACGAGCCTTGTCCCGCTCAGCCATCGACTCGTACTTTTGCTTGACCTCGGGATCCACGTCCGACCACTTTCGTCCCAGCTCCTTGGCGATATCGCCGACACCGAACTCGGGATTGAGAGCCTTCACCTTATTTCTCTCATCATTGCAGAACCAGAAGAACGCAGACCTGCAAACGGAGGAGTCACATTTATAATTGAGCACATTGTTCGCATACTTTACAGTTAACAATTGGGTTAATTTGTTGTTTGATTTGTTAATTGACTTTTCTACGAACTCACAATGAACGTTTCGGGGCATTGGGATCCTTGATCTGTTTCCTCTTCTTGCCGCGCCCCACAACCGCGCCCTTGGGCGGCACATAGTTCTGCATTTCCGCCTCATATCGCTGCTTGTCCTTCTCGGCCATCTCATGGAATCGCTTCTTCTCCTTGTCCACCATTGTCTGCGGAAGATTGTAATCAGTATGGGCTCACGGCTTACGGGGAGACACGGAGATCAAGACTCACCTTCCACCGCTCGGCACACTTTCGTGAGAACTCTGCGAATATCACAGTCTCATCGGGATGCTTCTTTTTGTGCTCCTCTCTGCAAGTTTGTACAAAGTATGCGTAGGCGGTCATTCGGCCTCTGGGTTTGGCATCTGCCTTGCCTCTGATCATTGGACTCTGCGCGAGGAGAGAAGAAGAGTCCGTGTGTTAGGAGACATTATTCAGGTGCAGAAGATACAAGTTGCGACACTTACCCCTGCCGAGTTGATGACGTTCTGTTGCTGCTGCTGCTGCTGGATCTGTTGTTGCTGCTGGTGCTGTTGCTGCTGCTGTTGCTGTTGCTGCTGCTGCTGTTGCTGCTGCAGCTGGGCCGCTGTATTGGCATCAACCTGACCCTGATTGGCAGCCGAATACCACCATTGGGAGCCGGGAACGGCGGCAGCTGCGGCCGCTTGGGCCATATTGAGACGGTAATCGTAGCCCGTGGTGCCGGCGGCGTTCGATGTGGCCACCACTTGGGCCATCGTTGTGGCCGGATTAGGAAAACTGCTGGCCATTTTGTATGTGAACAGCTGTTGGGTGCCCACGCCGGCTGTGGTATTGGAGCTGTTTTGATGCGCCTGCTGCTGGTTTTGCTGCACCACCACCTGGTGCTGTTGCAACTGTTGCTGTTGTACTTGTTGCTGTTGCTGCGCAGCCAGTTGCTGCTGATAGTGTTGAATGGTTTGCTGATCAATAGTTTGTTGGTAATGTTTATGATTATATGTGGTTACGTGTGCAATGCCAGTCGAGTTGACAATGCCGATTGACATTGCACTCACCAACCACTAGATGTTTGGTTTGGTTATTTTTGATGGAGTTATTGATGGAACGAACCTGACGGCAAACCCGAAAAAGCCACACAGAATCACAGTTTGCTTTTCTTAGCAAAGCTGTACGTCTTTATTTCAGAATTATGAGTCAGGATCAGGATCCAAAATTAAATCGAAATGTGTATAAAAATGAAAACCTTCTGAGCAACCCTAAGACTGTACCTCTACAAAGATTTATGTAAGTGATATATGGACTTTTAGGTCGACTTTTCTGTGCTATGATGACACATTAATTTCTACGAATATACGCCCCAAAAAGCTAGGACCCAAATAAAGCTAAATGTATTTCGTAGATCCCTGATTTAGAGCGAGCAGGATCTACTGCTGCACTGCTCTTTCCCAGATTAACCGCCTTTTCTCAAAAACCACATAAGCCTTAGTATCATATTCCTTAGCAACCTTCCAAATTATTGCCTGTTTGTTATAAGTTATGCTTCATTTTTAAGAAAACAAAAATACAAAACCCTTCCAGGTCAGTTATTGTTACAAAATACATAGCAAATATAAACAAATTGGCGCATTCCGTCTACTTACGTTATCTTATTGATTTCAAGGCTTTTATTAAGATTTATTTGTTTACAAACTGAAATGGTTTAAGCACTTGTTCTAATCAGCTTCCAAAATAATGCTACTCTAAGATTCTTCAAGTTTTATCCCTAAGACACAGCAATAGAAAAACAGAGACAAACTGCAGGTTAATTCAAAGAAAATCTTTTAATTTATGTATTTATTAATTTGAAAAATAAAACCTAAATACATAACTGCACTTCAATTACCTCCGTAAAAATCAAAACTACATTATTTCCGATATTTCATGCCCTGCATACATGTATGAAAGTATGCATCCTCAGCATGTACATATTCCAGAGATGGAAAGCATCTACGCTTTGTCAATGAACTTGAGCATGGTGAGGGGACCCACGCCCGCCCACAGCAAAAACAAGCCATAAACATCACAAATCAAAACAAAAGCGCGTTTTTTCTCTTTTTTGTTTACAATCTAAGCATCAGCACCAGCTGTTAGCGCCGAGATAAAAGCCAACTACGCAGAGACTCTGGAATAGGGCATGGGAATGGAGGTGGAACGTATGAATGGAAGTGGAACTGGCACTGGTTCCGCGTGTCTTGGAAATCGGATTATCAACCGTTTTTATTTTGATTCCGTTCCAGGGCCTGGAGCGCGGAATCAAAACCGAAACCAGGGCAGCAACGCCGTATCGTGAGTGCCTGCGAGTGTGGTGTAAGCAGCACAGCATAACGAATGACACGCAATATTGAGAGGGGAATTTTACAGATTTCTCTTTGGTTGTGTCACATTACTCTGCAAATACTCGAAAATAATATTAAAACCTTCATTCTGATTGGGACAAGGATTTTGCAGGCGTCAAAAATGTACTACAAAAATGAAGACAGGTATTGACGAACAGTTTTACAGGGTGTGCCATGTGTATTTATTTTAGTGTTATGTTGACGAAAAGCTAACATTAAAAAGATATACACATTTCGAAACTAGTTCAATCCTTTAATAAATCAGTTCATCCAAAACATTTTATGTTTTGATATCCACATAAAAGATGGATCACCCTGTAAACACGAACATATGTACGTACATCTGTATGTCCCTATTGCGCACACACTGGCGTCTTGCAAAAACATACATACATACATAAGTATTTTCAGAGCCAAGTATTCGCACAAATTTATGTACATTCATAGATGTACCTATATATATACATACATATGTACACAAGGGGAAATATAGCCAATTTCAGATTACGCAAGCTGTGATTTTGTGTGCATATTCAAGTTTGCAACCTCTGCACAACGTGCGTTCATCGCGTATTTTTGTGGCGTATGTATTTAAGGCATTTTAGCTAAATGCAATTAGGATTATGCTCAAATAAATACATACATACATATCTACATATGTAGGCTTCTGACATAAATATATGTTTATACATATTTATACAAACTAATAAAAAAAAATGGCGGCCTTAGATGCGCACGCAAAATAAAATTTCGCTGGTACAGCGTCGTTTTGTTTGTATGCATACGCACACACTCACACAAACACACATACAAACGCGCGCAAACAAACCCACATACACAGGCGTTCTTTCTCTTATTGCATTGCTTACTTTTTACATAAAACAAAGCAAAACGAAGAAAATACGTTAAAACATATGTACATACATACATATGTATGTATGCATGCATGCCTGCCTGTATGTATGTATTTGTACATACAGCATGTTAACGGCTATGCGAGGGCAAACTCAAAAACTTTCCATCGAAACAAAGAAGCGAACATCAGGTGTCGGCGGAGAGCATCCCGTAAAAAGGCTTAAGGCTACATTTGCCCCTCAATGCCTGCCTGTAAGCATTGTTAATTATATTTTGGCTTTGGCGGGAAAATGATTAACTTGGAAGAAACGTTGGTGGTGCGGCAACCGACAGCAACGCATACAAATACAACAGAAATGAATATATGCGAATATGATCTGTGAGCGCGCGAGTGTGTGTTCGGGTTGGCGTGGTGCGATTACGAGTGTGAGTGTGTTGGGGCGCAAAACAGCAACGTATACCTGCACACAAGCTTACCTGTATTTGATGAAAGTGCTCCATAACTGTGAGCGATCGGATCTGATCGGCTCCGACTGTTCGATTGCGAATTGGTGTATTACTTAGTTATTTTCCGGCGTACACGGTGTCTCTTTCGAAGAATAGTTACTATACTAGCGGCTAATCCTCTTCTCTTCTCCACGTCTTTCTTCTTCTTCTTGCACTACACACACACACACCAACGCAAGCACTATGTCAATGGCTGTGGAAGCAGAGTCGAGTCTCAAGCCAGTAAAACTGTTCTGCGCCGTTTGTTGTACGATGTACGCTGTACGTTGCTAGTTGCTGGTTTGTTGGCTGTATTGATTATTGCACGTATGTATTTACACACGGCAAGCACCAGACACCAGAGCACACGCCAATTCAAAATTAAAAAAAAAACGTCCAAATTCAAAATTCATCGATTCTAACGACGACACAACGCACGGAACTACGAAACAACGCCAATGTAACGAAAGCAACGCGAAACGCGGCGACTTATTTGGTTTGTTTTGCCGTTTGCTTTTAGTTAGTAAAAAATAAACAAACAGCGCTGCATACGCTGCTTTATTGTAGTAGCGTATCGCTGTGTTTTGTTGGTATCAATGCGGAAAAGATGAGGTTCGTACGCGCGCCGCTCGCCTGATTGAAAACACACACAGAGAGTACCAACAACGAATGCAAAGGCTATTGAATTGAATTGCCGTCTCTGCCTTACTGTGCTTCATAACCCCAGCTAGCCAAACTTCTGTATGCGTTGAATGCGCAACTGTGTGCGTGTATGTGTGCGGGAGAGAGCGAGAGCGGGCGGTTGTTTATGGACGCCTTTCGTGAGTAACTGCGAGAGGCGAGCGTGAGAGCGGCCAATGGTGACTGGACTACAGGGTGGAGGCGGGGTGGTGTGCCGAGCCCTGAGTACAGTTTACTGGCAGACCGCTCTCACAGTCTCTCTCGGCGTATACAAACATACATATGTACATACACGTGGTGGAGGGAAACAGCCTTATACAATTTTTGGCTTGTTACTTTCGTCCAGACGTACATACATATGTACATAAAAGTATGTACATAAACGCTTTACACCCGCCCTATTATGGCACAGCTTTAAACGTACATTCTTGGTGGTGTATAGAAATATCGAATTCTGTGCTTATGACAATTAAACAAATGTAAGAGCCCAGAAATATGCGTCGTAAAATATGTACTCTTGTCTTAATTTAGGCAGCAAGTTGAAAGGAGGCGAAAATGTACATATGTAAGCTTAAAGCAAGTGTTTAAATGATTTTTTTATGTACATATGTTAACACCGTACCTACATCCATATGTACATACCTTTTGTATGTACGCATGCTATCCGAATTCTAAAAATCATTTACAGGCATACGACGTGCATTGATACATACTCGATTTATACGTGTAGAGACTCACACATTGAAGCCACTGCTACATACACATGTTTCATTTTGTGTTCCCGTCTGACTGTACTTCCCAGCTCGCTCTCTTTTTCTCTCTCGCTCTCTCTCATTTTGGAAAGAGAGGAACAGCGTTAAAATACTGCAGCAGTGTATGCGTGTGTTGGTGAGGTCACAAAAACCCAACAACAATACTCAGACGTTGTCTGGCGTTGCCTGACTAAGCGCGGAAACGCGGCCTTTTTCATAATTTTAAGCGCCACCCGCAAATTTGAATGTATTTAAGCCCTCGAGGTGGGTGCGAAGGCCTAAGGCCGAGCAGGAAATTGTGGGGTTTTCCAGGAAAACCATACGCAATGTTTAAGAAAGTCTCGTGAAACGCTGAGGAGCCAGTGTTGCCACATTTTTATCCTAGACTTTAACCTTTTTATAACAGCTTAAAACTGATACGATTGCAGGTCGGTGTTATCGATAGTTTTACACTCAAGTTCATGACGGTTTCAAAGAAAATTATCGGTAGCTTTCGATTCAATTCACTTTCGATAGGTATTCATATAATAAAATATAGAAAAATATCACATAAAACTATAGACATAAATATATCTTTAGAAAATATATTGAAAAATAGATATTTTGATATATTATCAATAGTTGGGAAACAGCACATCTCTAATTTCGGTCGTCAGCGTCAGCGCTGCCAGACGTTGCGGACGTCCGCGACCAGCGTTGCCAGACCTTTCGGTCGTATATCATCTTTAGAAAATATATCGATATATAAATATTTTGATATCAACGAATGCGAAACAACACAAAAATAAAGTAATGTCGAACAAAATCCCAATTAACCTTCCCGAGGAGGAGCTGGATTGGATACAGCTGCGCCAGGACCTGGGGCCCGTTGTGGAGGTGGAGACCACCAAGGAGAAGCTGCAGCGCAAGATTAAGGAGAACCCTCTCGTACCGCTGGGTGAGTTTGGTCGCGCGGCCGGCACAGCCGCCGTCAGCCCGGGTTACGTAAAATGAAAACAAAGCGAATGAACGAACTTTCTGAATGAATACCATGCAGGATGCTTGGCCACCACCGCCGCCCTGACGATGGGTCTCTACAACTTCCGGACGGGCAATCGCAAGATGTCACAGCTGATGATGCGCACCAGGATCGCGGCTCAGGGCTTCACCGTTATGGCCCTGATAGTCGGCGTCGTGATGACCTACACCGACAAGAAGTAACTCCACTTGTGGCCAGTCGCCAGTCGCCTGACACTTGAAATTGACCCGAAATGTGATATTGCTTGGGGTTAACTTTAAATGATTTGCCCAACAACGGTAGTGTACCTAATAAACTAATGTTAATGTGGATGTCTCTGCGCTAAGGCCAATGAGTTTTACCTGTTAGATAAATGAATAAAAAACGTGAACGTTTCCTAATAAATTATTTATGTATATGAAACACTAAATTCTGGCTGATTTATGTAGTAATATCAAATGGTTAATATTTTATTGGACGCCTTAACAGCTTTATGAATGCTGAAATATTTAATAAATTGAACGATTTTAATAAGAATTCTGAAAAACCTCTACAAAAGTTATATTTTTTTTCTAAGTAAAGCTTTGTTGTTTAATAATGTTCCTTGTTCCGAGGTATGTCCACTTAAAATGATTTTCGAAATGCATTTTTTTTTATAAGAATCGAATGACTATATTTGCCATAAAAACAACCAAAAAAATTAATACGAATTCATTATTAACATTTTTATAATTTTGCTGTTTTAAACTTGAGACTTACAGGGGTGCCACAGAAAACACTTTGGTTTTAAAATCCATATAAAAATGCGCAATGTTTAAGAAAGCTAATAATAGTGCATATTCGTTTTTATACCCTTGCAGGGTATAATTTATAATTGTATTCAGAAGTTTGAGGAAGTCATAAATGATCCTATGAGTTATACATACATACATACATATGTATATGTATATTCATCAGTAGCATCAACAGCCAAGTCGAACTAGCCATGCTGACATACACAGAAAATTTGAAATCCCCGTAGACTATATTAAATGGCAATACGATTGTCAAGCTAATTAAATAGATATGTACATTAATGTCCCCCTTATCTACAAATTATTACAAAATAATACACACAAGTTTAATTACTCCGAAATAAATTTATAAAAAAAATGCACATCTTTATTAAAATTGTGAAAGTCAATATTCTAATTTGTTAACCTAACTAAAACAAACAAATGTTTTTTTAGTTGTAATATTGTAAAGACTTTGATTTTAAAAAATGATTAAAATTCTAAAAATAAACATATTTTAGGTATAATATGTGGTATAAGGTAAAAAAAACGAATAATTTCTAAACATCATTTATATGTATGTATGTATGTATGTATATGGGCAATTCTTTGGTGTCGCACGTGACATTCGTACGCATTCAAACGAGAAAAAACATGTGCCAAGACTTTATTTTAATTTTACAAAATTTGAAACTTATAGCTATTGGTTAGCACTATAATTGGTGTTAAGGTCAATCTCGTTTTCAAGATAATTATAAAAATGTAACGAGTTCGCACGTGACACAGACGGAAGTCAATTTTTCGCAAACCAGCACTGATTTCAGCGAAACTTGATGAACGATTTTAATGCAATTAATTTTAATGAATTATTATCAATTGAACTTAATAATTCATTTGAGTTGACTTAAAAATATTAAATAGTTATTTTTTTAAGTAAATTTTTATCGGTGTCGTAGGTGACATTTGCTTCCGTCGTACTTTTCGTGATGTTTTTTTACTATTTAAGTAAGTCAGAGAAGTATAAATGTGGTCTCTTTTGACTCTTTGCAATCTCCCAAAAAAAGTCCAAGTCCAAGTCCTCTTGCTTTAGAGATTTTTATCAAAACACAACATGATCTTTTTTATGGTGTTTTTCAACAATATGATAAAGGCTTACAAATTTGACCCAGTGGAACATTTCTTAATGTTGCAATGTTAAAAATATTAATTTTAGAGAATTTTTTGTAGTTTTTTCCGCGGTTGTAATTTCCAGATAATAGCTCATATCTCGATTAGGCATTGAAACCTTAATTAATAAGAAAACAAAAGATTGTGCTTAAATTTGCAAACAAATTATGGTACAATTTTGTTGTTGAATTGAGTGAGATAGGGTTTAGAATATACCAAAAGTAGCCCAAAAGTAGGCTTCTATATCATGGTTTCCAATAAGTGACAGTTTGCAGCAAACTTTTGGCCCTAATTGCAATTGATTTTGAATCTCCAAGCGCCTTCTGTGGCACCCCTGAACAGTGTTTTGGGCGAATTGTTTTGTAAACACGCACACATTAGACCCACACCCACCCACACCTGGGTGTGGCCAACGACGCGCAGGGGTGGGCTACATCTACATCCGTCTACTGGCTACCGATAGCTGGTTACTTTCAATGTTACCATGTATCCGCCTCTGGGGGAGATGCGCGCGCACCTCGGCATGTTTTTGGGGGCCCGTGGATTTCGGGATAATAGTTTCTGTCACTCAGTTCGAGGCATAGGACATATTTTTAAGCACACAGGAGCCAGGCTTTGTGTTGAAAGGTTTGAAATTGTTTTTAGCTCTTTGTTCGGTGCGCTGTGTTGGCTTGTTATTTTAGCTAACCATCATTGAGAGGATACACATATTCAAAAATTAGATTCTTCATAGCAGCAGCTGAAGCCAGAATGTAGTGGAATTTTCCGAGAGACATTGTGTGTTTGCCTTTGTGTATTCTTGACTCACTCAAGCAATGGAACTCACCAAAACCTTGGCACAGAGTGCATTGTCAACTGTTTGAAAGTAAGGCTTTCCCCTTATTAGAAACTAGATGATTAGAAATTAGTAGCGAGTTAATAGTCCTTCGGGTAAAAACAAATTAAGGTATAAAGGAGCAGCTAGGAGTAGTGCAAAATCCACCCCCAAAAGCAATGTTGTGAATCGCGAGGAAACACACAGATACACATGAATCCAGAGTCCGCGTACGATTCTATTGATTAGTAGCACCTCAGGTGGCACATACACCTCATTCCTGTGGTCAGCAGGAATTCCTGCATGCCACATCTCAACCCGTTTTTTTTTTTTTGACAGCTTTCAGAATGAACATACTGCTCGGAAATTGTGTGGGCAGCTGCGACCAATTGGCCGGCCCGCCACCGGACTTCATCCTGTCGATGCCGCCGCCGCCGCTGCCATCGTTCCTCATCTCCAAGCCGGCAACAGTGGAGGCCCTGGTGCCCTCCAATGAGTCGCAGCCATGCTTCGCCGCCTTCATGTGTGGCCAGGGGCAGCAGCACAATGAGAGCGGCAACGCCCTTATGGAGCTGGTGCGAAGCGACTCCAAGAGCCTGGAGAACGTCTGGCTATTCGTTTCCTCGTGCATCGGGATCTTTGTGCTCGGCTGCTTCCTGGCCCTCATCGTCATCCGATGCAGGGAGTAAGTAGGAGTGTAGGAGAGTGTCTCCCCGTTCCGCCTCTAATTGGTTTCTATTTCGATTCTCCTGCAGCTCCTTCTTCTCGTACCAGGACGCCAACATAAAACAGACGGCCATCAGCGCTTTGGGCGAGGCCACCAAGTCCAATGCCTTCACCTCCGGCGGCATCCTCTATCCCTGCGCCACGGCCAATAGCCGGGATCTGCTGCAGAGCCAGCTGGTCAACGACAGCCGTCTGCTCTGGGCCACCTTGACGCCTCATGGAACCCGGCACTTTATCATCGAGAACTCCCAGGACGGGCACTACGAGTCGGTGGACTATCGCGGAAAGTCCCACAGCCAGGTGTTCCGCGGCTATGCCAAGCATTCGCAGTCCTTTGTCAAGGTAAGCGGGATTAAAACCAGAAACGCTCTCTCTCGTTCTGTATTGCTTGTACGCTGCAGAGAGAGAGATAGAAAAAAAGTGCTCTTACGCTCTAAAGCTAAAAATAAACTCTCTCGTTCGCTACTGCATGTTCACTGCAGGCAAAGCGTACAAGAGAGAGCGAATGAAATGATCTTTCCTATAAGAAAGCGGCCTCAAACTATAAAAATGATCTTATTTCAAAGCTAAACATAAACTCGTTCGTTCACTACTGCTTGTACACTACAGGTAAAGCGTAAAAGGCAGAACGAGAGCAAAAATGCATTCAAGTAAGAATACTGAGAGCGCCGAACTGAGGCTTTTTAATTCTGTCTTAATCGAGTCTGCGGGCATCGGTATTTTGAGTACTTTAAGTGCTACCTTCGATGAGACTTCAACACCTAAAATATTGTTTAGAGTTCCAATATTTTGAATTTCCTTAATTTTCCATTCTCGAGTTTTATAGCGAAAGTAGTATTAACATTGACAGTAAATGTTCTTGGTCCGGGCTAATGTTTATTTTTTTATTTTCAGTCCTTCGACAACAATGGCTTTGTCGATTATGACTATGAAGACCCAACACCGTTGATGGACTCGTACCACGATGACATGGACTCCGGCTATCAAGAGCCCCACGAGGTCACTGGCTCTCTGAAGCGCTCACCGATGCGAGCCTTGGACTCGACGAATGGGACCCCGACCGGGGTTGGCTCTACCTACAACTCCAACGGCGGGGGTGGCGGCTCTGGGGTCGCCTCGAACCAGAACGGCAACTCCATGTCCATTAGCCGCAAGACGACGCTCTCCCGCCGCATCAGCGACGCCTCCTCGCACAACGGCACCTCGATGTAATGTGCGACCGCTCAGAGTGGCGTCTTGTAAATTACCCTTGGAGGCAGGGTCCGGGCCTGGTCGTCGTCCATAACTAACTACAGATTGCAGTATTTGTACTATTATTTACAATTATCATTTGTTTATACACTTTAGACTCTATTTTAAGTCGGTGTGGGGGCCCACGCACAGGCCACAACTATGTTGATTAAGAATAGTGCACTATACATAGTGCACACATAATACTCGCATCGCCATGACTTGCTTGTACACTCCTACGTTCGTACATTACCCAAAACTATACGTCAGATAATCTTAACTAGCCGCGCAATTCGATTCCGCTGAATTCAACCAACTTGCCAGGGGACTTGCCAGACATCCATTATCATGCATATAAAGAATAAGATCGGTAACGCCGTACTACAGGTTCTATTGGGAGTCAGAGGAAGCTAGAGCCGAAGAGAGCGAAAGTGCGCTGCGTATCTTATGCTTTATATTGTCCGTGGTAGCAGGTTGTATAATTAAAACGAACATTTCGGTAAATACTCTAAACACGTCTCGCCTTTAGCGCTCGTTTAATAGTAGGCATAAGAACATAAGAACAAATAAAAAATAAAATTCTCGGTAGTACTACACTATAACTATACACCTCTGCTGAAGCTGAAGCTGCAATTTCGGATTCCGATTTCGCTTAAATTTGATGGAACCAAGAGCGAGATGGAACCAAAGCAAGATGGAACAAGAATCAAGATGGAGATATATCGGTTAGAGGATCTAAGGCTTAAGGAATCAAATAAAAGTCGATTAGTAACATCTTAAGTTGAAAAGCAAACATAGATGGGGGCATCAATTGTGAATTTCGGAACCTTTTACAGAGGAGCCAATAGAGCTACACTCTATAGCAGGCCCGTGCGCA
Source organism: Drosophila burlai (assembly GCA_008042655.1). Taxonomy (NCBI): domain Eukaryota; kingdom Metazoa; phylum Arthropoda; class Insecta; order Diptera; family Drosophilidae; genus Drosophila; species Drosophila burlai. Next base: position 6,926 of record VNJT01004171.1, on the reverse strand, counting down.
CGGGGGGAAGGGTTTCGGGGGTTGTAACCCCCCCCAATGGAGAATGTTTCCACATAAATTTTTATAAACAATACAGCACTTAACTTAACAATTCAAACTTAATTGTCAGAATTGGTTTTTCAGTGCCAATATTTTGAAATATGGACAGCAATTAAAATTGAAAAAAAGAATTATTTCGATATTATGTTCCAAATTTGTGGTTAAAACCATCGAAACCATGAAAACCATCGAAGATTTAAGCGAAATCAAACAGAGAACATCTAGCAGCTCAGTATGCTCTTGATCCAGTCATGCAGATGCACCTCTATGACATTCACCTGGCTGTAGTTCTTCAAGTGGAACTGATTGAAGGCGATGGTCAGATGGATGACGGCCGACACAAAGTCGCTGAGGCGCAGGGTGCCGTCCTTGCGGATGTAGCGCTGGATCAGGCAGTTCATGATGTCCGTGCTGAGCTGAAAGCCAATGTCACAGAGAGCGTCGCGCAGACGCTCCGCGCGCAGAATGCCCGCCTTCTCCTTGGTGTACATCTTGAAGACGCCCTGCCAGGACTTGAGGTTCACCATAAAGGTCTTGAACTGCTGGAAGGTGATGCGCCCGTTTCCGGTTTTGTCCTGCAGGGCAATCACCTGGCGGCAAATGTCGATGTTGGCACAGCCCTTGATGTAGTCGTTGGGCAGGCAGGCCTCCAGCAGTTCGTGCAGCTCGAAGCAGTTGATGGTTTTGTTCTCATCGGCCAGCTGCATGTACACGGGCTCGTACTGGCAGACGCTCTTCACCTTGGCCCCACCGCTCCGGTCGTCCTCGCTCTTGAGCGCCGGAAACGGCTCCAGCAGGATCATCGTCTGCGTCTCCAGGCAGGAGAGCCGGAAAATGGCCGTGCCCAGAATGCGGACGGTGAAGTGCGCCTCCTCCGCCGGCTCGTAGGTGGTCGGTATGAGGACATAGTGACCTGCCTCCAGTTGCGTGTGGTAGCTGACGTGACGCGTATTGCCGTAGTCCGAGTTGAGGAAGCTCACGTGGTTCTTGAAGAAATCCTTTTGCAGGCACTCGGTGAGTCCGTAGTCGCGGTCCCACGTGTACATCGTGAAGCCGATCACCTTGGGCTCCACGGCCGTGTGCTGATTGAGAGCCACCACCACTTCCTGCCGCTCCTGCACGGAGATCAGCAGCTGTGGATTGATGTGGAAGGACTCATGGTTGCGACACCCGCCGGCCGTAACGCCCCGCTTCCACTGGCCCTGGTACATCTTCATCTTCCAGTGTTTCGGTCGATTCTTGAGCATTTCCTCGTCGTTGGCCGTATCCGTGTCCAGGTAGACCACCTCCAGTGTGGTGAAGACCTGCACGAAGTCGCAGAACGACATCCAGAACTCACCCGGCGCCAGCTGGCTGACCAGACGCGCACGCTCCGCGGAAGACACTCGCTCCCACGTCTTGGACAGCGGCGACCAGTCGCCGGTGAAGTGCGTCTTGTCGCCAAACGGCTTGCTCGAGAATGTGTCCCGCACGCAGACCAACTGCACCGAATCTCCCATCAGGGTCTCCACCTTGTCCAGGCCGGAAAGTCTAAGGAGGGAGGGAGAGGGAGGGAAAGCATTTAGGAACCGATGTCAGGGGAGGTTTATTGGCCATGGAGATTACCTGTAGTTAACCGTAACCATTATTCCGTTGGACAGCCGCTCGGCGATGTTCTTCTTGGCCACCGAGGCGGCACTCTTGACCGCCAGGCAGGTGACAATGCACGTGGTGGCCAGCTGATCCTTGAGCGTCTGCGGCCGCAGGGTGTCCGGGTCAATGGGCATGCAGCGAACGACGCCGCCGAGAAGATCGGTTAGGCCATCGGAACGTGTGCCGTACTTGAGGGCCTCGTAGGAGCCATGCAGCTTGGCGATGGCCTTCTCCAGCAGTGCGGCCCAGAAGCAGTTCGAGCCCTGTGGCTGCATGAAGGCCAGCCGGCCGTTGATGGTGGGCAGGCGATCGTCCACGAGCACCTCCACCCATTCGCCGCACCACCACAGCCGGAAACGGAAGACGCCCTGGGCCTTGGCCAGGCTCTGATCGGCGGGGACCACGCGATAAAAGAGGTTGCGCAGCGAACAGAGCACGCCCAGGCAGGAGACCAGCCAGCGGTCGCCCATCTTACCGGGCACCACATCGAACTCGGCGGTCTCGTTGAGGAACACAGCGGGACTGGACGACGATGGCGTCGTCTGTGTCTGCGCCTGCGCCTGGCTCTGGGCCGTGCTCAGCTCGGCGATCCGCTTCCATTGGAAGGTGAAAGGGGGCGTCTGGTAGTAAAAGACGGATGACTGAACGGCGGGGAAATCGGGGTCTTCCCAGAGTATGCTCTTCGCCCTGCAGTCACTCAAAATGCGCTCGTACTTGGTTGCCATTATCACGTCGTCACGTCGCTGTTCACATAACTCCCGATCTTGATCCCTATCCCAATCCCGATGCGATCCCTGGGCCTATACCGATACCGAATCCAATTGGATCCTGATGCTGCTTGTTGTGGCCGAAGTGAAAGTTAACGAGCTGTGCATTAATATATACACTCTGCCAACTAGCCCGAGCGGAGCTGAGGCCTAGCTTGGCCGAAAGAAACTAGAGCTGGCTCCGCGAACCAGTTCGGCTCCGGCTGCGTGAGCCGCGTAATTGGGCCCGAAACTGGTTCCAGCGACGCTCTTGGCCATTTTTGCAGCTTGCTCTGCGCAAGCGTACATCATTGGAAGCTATATGTATGTATGTATGTATGTATGTGTACAAACAGACATATTCCCATATGCACACACGTACTGTACGTGTGTAAATATGAAGTGGAGCTAGAATAGGTTTATTTTTCACTCGGAGGAGCTTATTGCAAGGCAAATTCTGTGTAATTCTGTAATTCAAGTAACTAAAAGTTACATAGAAACATTCATACGTACTATGCATATTTAAATAAAATTTGAATATGTTTTTAACAATGTAAATATATTTTAAATTCTGATTTGTATGTCCTGGTAATGGATATTTTTTTAAAGAAATATTAATAATATATATTGTACATACATACATACATATATCATTTCGTCACAGCTTTACAACTAACAAAAATTGGGCATTTTTAAGCCTCTAAATCTTCTTCTTTGCTTTTATGCGAACTACATATGTAGTTAGTATCTTAATTTTACTGGATGAAACTTTTTAAATCATGATTTTTGCAAAAATTCCAAATGCTGTATATTTCCCGTGGTATATACATACATATGTACATACATACATACATACGAACAATTGTATCTTATACATATGTACATACATATGTATGTAACTATCATAAGACTAGGAAATTTAATGGAAAAACAAACTATAATTACCTCATTTTCCCCCATATACATATTTGTATTAAGCCTTTGGTATGACCATTTCTGATGGTTACATTTTATAAGAATAGGAACGACAGAACATTGATGTAAATTCGTTATTTTGTATGCATATGACTGCTATACATAAGAAGTCCGAAATAAGAATTTAAACCAAACCTTTCGAAAATAATCTCGAGTAAACCTCTTTTTTTGCTGTGTAAACTGAACACTGTACATCACAACAAAGTATGCACATATGTATGCGCATATGTATGTATGTATGGTTAAGAAAAACAAAAACTGATGAACGGCTTCTTTGCTAGCCATGGGTTAGAGCGAGAAGGGCATACCTGAAAGTGTCATCCTTTCGCTCTATTTCGTGGAAGATGAAAAGAGATAAATGGTTGAAGGGTAAAAAAGAAAGTCTTATACGATTTTAAAATCTTTGTTGCGATTAGCAAAACAATTCTAGTCCTCAAAAAAGGGTTCTTTATTGGTTTTTCATTTATAATTAAAATATATGTATGAGTATGGCTTGGTGAATGATTAAACACATTCAAAGCACCTTTTTAGTCATTTAAATTGCCGCTTCGAATTAAATACAAGTTAATTAACTAAACTAACTACATACAAACATATATGTAAATATATAACTCTGCTTAAAAAATCTTACAAATACGTAGGCACAATACTAGGATGACAGCTGGAATAATAGAATATTAAGAGTACAATTCCGACAATATACAAGGCAGTTATGGCTATTGCAACATGGAGGGGAATATACAGAGCGCAGGCAACGTTTTGCAACAGACAAAACGTTAGGTAAATGGCATACTTGTACTTGGTGGGGCCATCCTTAAGGGGTGTATAAATAAACAAATAGACTACGCCGAAGCACAGGCAGTACAGGTAGTTCATGAAGCGGGACATGGCAATAGTTGGCGAGTCCACCACAAACACAACAGAGCCGCACAAGCAGGCGTGAACAGCGCAGAGCACTAAGGTTTCCAAGGGAAACACGCTGGCCATATAGGCGATGCACAAGGTTCGCGATACTACAAATACGTATACATGTACATACTATGCAAAACAAGGAGTGATTACGACGCACCTGTAAAGCACAACAGGAAAACGAACTGGATGAAGCGTCCTCGCGCCGCAATGTCGTGTTTGTCCAGCTGGACGAGGCGATTGGATCGATTGTAGGCCTGGATGCACCACGCAATGCTCCCAAAGTACACAACGAAGGCAAACAGGCGATAATCTGTAACTAAAGTAACCATTAGATGTGAAATGAATGCCATTTCGATTAGGATTACAAGTCAACATCTTGGGCGATCGAAGCACTATCACGAGCTGCAACACTTTCTGTGGGGCGGACTCCAAAAACGAATCAAAGAGCCGGACAAAGCCCACATTGCACTCCTCCGTCATGAGTTTTTGATAGTATCTGAAAGCGGACAACAAAAAACCGAGTGAAACTAGGAATGACAGATATGGAAATGCATGGCCAGCGTGATTCACTTCCACTGGCATTGGCATTGCACTCACCTGATTTCGGAGGGTTTGTCATCCCTCTCCTTGGCCCAGGTATACTCCAGAGCATAATTGAGGGCATAAGCATCCCGGAACAGGTACGAGACGGCCGCATTGCTATATACTCCCTGTCCCGTGACGCGTTTCTGGGAGGAGTGGCTGGCTATTAAGCTGCAAAACCAATCAAATTTCCATCTATATCTGCAATTTTTTGACTTGAATCTATGTTTTTACATGTGGATGTATATGGCTGATGTGACTACCATGGGCACCAGGATCGATCCCACTGTCCAGGCGCAATAGGCATATTCCTCATCCGTCCAATACTTGTAGGCCAGGCCCCAGTTGATGAAGATGGAAACGAATCGCCAAGCGATCGAGGCCCCGGTTAGAACCAAAGTTGTGGTCGAGATCGGCTCCATCACCGTGCCGTCCACTTCCACGTTCGTCCGCACTTCGGTGGCGATCTTCATTTTGAAGCCTGGCAAACTGAAATCGCGAAGATCGGGGAGTTCCCACATCTGTATTTGCAATTTAGGTGGTGATGAGCTGCTCGTAGCGCAGCTCAATATATTTGCAAATATCGATAGGCATCGATCGTTCTGGTACTTTGAGACCACTATCGATAAGTTTAATATAGTTCAATTCTTTAAATTGTATTATCGGGCAGATATATTTTTATTTATTTACAAATTTTATTATCTAGATGTTTCCAACACAATTTAATGTGTAGCAGAACAATATGATCTGTGATTAGTGATCGTTTCTTACTATCGCAACAAAATGCATAAGCGATCAATCTTCTGAAGTTGAAATCATAATGTTCAAACAAACCTGTGGTTATACCCTTCACATTCACAAAAACCTCCAAGTTAAATTGCTTTTACAAATTGTATTTTGTCGTAATTTGATTAACCCTCTACAGGGTCCGGCACTCGAAGTGTAACCAACTTCAGACCGCTCGCACAGCTGACGCACTGGCATCAGCTGTTTGTAAGGACGACAGCATTTTGCCGAGAGTAAACGCGAAAAAAAGAAATCAGTAATGGATTTCAAACGTAATAGTGTGATTGCATTATATTTAGCTGGAAAATCACAACCAGCGATTGTTCGAGAGCTCAAACATCTTAAAGTGAACAAAGTTTTCGTTTATCGCACCATAACTCGTTACAAGGATACTGGTAGCATCGGAAAACGTCATGGAGGTGGTCATCAAAGGACTGCAACGTCACCTGAGATGATTCAAAAAGTGAAGAAGCGACTTGAGCGAAATCCCCGACGAAGTGCAAATCAAATGGCGAAAGAACTGAAAATATCGGATCGTAGCATCCGCCGTATACTGAAAAATGATCTCAAGGTCAAGCCTTATAAGATCCAAAAGGCGCATGATCTCACCCCAAAGCAGCAACAAGTCAGACTTCAGAGAGCGAAGGAGTTGCTTCGCTTGGCCGAAGGTGGTCAATTTCCGAACATTGTGTTTTCTGCCGAGAAAATTTTTACAATTGAGCAATTCGTAAACTCTCAAAACGATAGGGTTTACTTGACCGACCGTTCATACGAGAATTTGAGTCATCGATTGGCCACCTGGAGGCAGCACCCTACACAGATAATGGTTTGGGCCGCTGTAACCGCAGATGGGCGCTCTCCAATCGTTTTCATCGAGCCTGGGGTCAAGGTAAATGCGCAATATTATCGGGAAAGTATTCTGGAGGTTGCTTTGAAGCCGTGGGCAGACAAACATTTCGGTTGCAGACCATGGACGTTTCAACAGGACTCGGCACCGTCTCATAAAGCTCGAGTGAACCAAGAATGGCTGAAAAACAACGTTCCGAACTTCATAACGACCACACAATGGCTCTCGAATTCACCAGACGCGAATCCGATGGATTATTCTCTTTGGGCCATTTTAGAGAGCAAGGTCCGAACTAAAAAATACACCAGTCTCGAGGCGCTGAAAAAAGCTGTTGTCCGCGAGTGGGCCAAAATACCTGAAAATCACATTCGGGCAGCTTGCGATTCGTTTTTGGACCGTCTCAAGGC